>JAJOOR010001301.1:0-72741 GCA_036250505.1 Solanum acaule
AGACTTGGTAGGGATATCATTCTCAGAGAAGTTTTCTTCGTATGGAAGAGTCACAATATGTTTTTTACGATTCCAAAAAGCACTAGGATGATCAGCGCAGATATCAATGGTCATGTTTTCGGAAATTAATTTATTTTTTTCCTGTACTTTAGTTGATTTCAAAGTATCAAATATATTCATGCTAAATATCTCAAGTTGTAAATAATCAACATGCTTCTGTTTCATTTCAATTAAAGCATTAATATCTCTAGAAATAGGTTCAGTGATAAAAGTATAACTAATATCTGGATTTTTATAAGTAGCAGAAAATCTTTTAGTGTTTATATTAGTAAAAGGGTAGATTGCATTTATAAACGGAGTTTCAAGAATAATAGGAGGATATAACTGATTTTTTACCAAGAAAAAGAAGTGGGGAATACAAACTTTATTCTGGCAAATATGAGTATTAGATAATTTATACTTTATATCTAAAGCATGACCAGATGCAGATTTTACCATATGAGTTGTGTTTTCAAAATATTTAGTAGGTACTAGACCTTCTTGAATGCAGCTCACATCAGCGCTACTATCAATCATAGTTATGTTAGTTATAGAAAAGGTATTATCAATTAATATAGTACATTTAACATACCATTTATGAGCTGTAACAATTTGCATCATTCCTAAAAACATATTTTGTTTAGGATCAATATTCAGAGGTTCAGGAAGAGTATTTTCTTCACCAGTAGATTCATCAACCTTATTTTTTCCTTTGCTATTAGCAGACTCAATCTGAGTAAGACGGTGATCACAAATAATATGATTTTGTTTAAGAAATTTAATTTCCTCCTTCATATGTTCAATTTCTCCTTTTAAATCATCAAAAGAAGTGTCACGGACTACCATAGTTTGTTTAGATGAAAGTCTATTATGAACTTCAGACAAAGAATAAGGAGCAGAATAATTAAAATCTTCTTTAACCTTTTTATCATTAGAAATACTAGGTGATGAACTAGTTTTACCAGCTGCTAATTGAATGATTTTTTCACGAAGCGTATTATCAGTAACTTCTTTCAAAAGTTCTATAACATTGTCTGCAGTAATAGTAAACATGTTCATATCCTCAAATTGAGATTGTAGCTTGTAGAATTCATCATGTTCACAATGACAAATATCATCATGACATTTGCAAGCATCATTTGAATCTTGTTGAATCTTGCTAGAAGACTCAGGTTGATCATCCTCTGTTGCATAACTTGCTTCAGAATCATCATAATCTGATTCGGAACCAGAAGTATATAAAAATCTATAAATCTTTTCTTGAATATCTTCTTCGAGTTCCAAAGTTTTAAGCTTTTCAAGCCTACAATTTGGAGCTATATGCCCAAATTTTCCACATTTGTAACATTTAATCTTATCAAGATCTCTCTTGGATCTATTTTTGGTAAATCTATTAGATTTACGATGAGCCCTACACTCTTCTCTTTCTTCTCTAGTCCTTCTCCTAGATCTCCTTTTCTTACGATGAGATCTATGAGGTTCATATTTAGAAGTTTCACGATTGATACCTTTAGACGTATCTGGTAACCCAAACTGAGTACAGAAATCTCCCATTTGAGATTTTTCTCTAAGCTTGTCCATCTTAAGCTGTTTCGAGAGTTTTAACTCATTGCACAAATTTGTGCCTTCTTGAGTACAAGCTCCTATAAGCTTTCCATAAGTATAAGAACGAATCTTAATATGGACATCAAATACGGAACGAACAAAAAAGTAAAATATACTTGAATTACTAAATAGGAGTAATAATTTCGAGGGTCAAATACTGAGAACCTTTTTTAATCATCTTTTTTCTACCGATTCAAAAATACAACTAGATGAAATTAAAATAATAAAATACAAGGATCAAGAGTTGACTAATTAATGAAGTAAGCGATAATTGTAAAAATAATAATACTAGATGTATTATTTTTTTCAAGTTTTTTACTTGAACTATTACATAATGTGTTTTCTATCTAATCTATCATCAATTATACTTATGAAAATACATCTCGAATCTAATGAGTCAGATATGACCACGAGGACAAAATTCTATCGGGAAGTTAAGTTGTCACACATTTTTTATTGATTGCATTCAAATACTTGGTCTAATCAAATTCGAATTTGACAAGTATTTTGATAAATAATTGGTCTGATAGTTCAAATAAGAAACACAGACAACTGATAGTTCAGATAAAAAATTCACAAAAATAATGATACTTCCGATTTGTTTTTGATCATCAGCTCTTCTATTTGGTAGTGTATCTAGGGGCGGAGTAAACTTAGGGTCATGATGGACACCCTTCGAACGAAAAATTATATTATTTATATATAGATAAAATTATTGCTTAATGTATATATAGACATATAGTATTGTAGACTTGAACTTCCTTCGACTAGATCGCGTACTTACTGCTTCATATTTCAAATCTCCTTAATAAAAATCTTAGCTCCGCTACTGAGTGTATCACATGCACCCTAGATAGAATAGAAAATGCAGTAGGGTTTTGAATCTTATGAAGAAATAATTCTATAAATACTCACATCCATAGCACACAAAATCACACTTGAATTAGCTTCTCTCTCTACAAAAAATACACAAAATATAATAGGGTTCTTCTACAACCGTTTATTTCAAGCCATTTTCATACTTCTCATGGTTGCAACCAACAAAGGTACGTACCCTTTTGGAATTATGAATACATGATTTATTATTAATAATTTTTCACATATATATTATGTTCTACGT
Organism: Solanum acaule; assembly: GCA_036250505.1. Lineage (NCBI taxonomy): Eukaryota > Viridiplantae > Streptophyta > Magnoliopsida > Solanales > Solanaceae > Solanum > Solanum acaule. The sequence goes on from JAJOOR010001301.1 coordinate 2,765, forward strand.
CAAATCAGATTTGACTTTAATATCATGTCGAATTAAGATATGGCCTTAGTCATACCTTAAAAGATGGTTAAAAAGGAGAAGAATTATCCAAATCTTATTAGAAATCCATAATTCTCGTCTTTCACCGATGTGAGATTCATTCCATTCATCAATATATATTACATGAACCTCTACATCTAAAAAGAGGTTAATTATTTGTTATTTATTATTTTAATTTGTGTCAATTTTTTTAAAACTTATGATAATGAGCAGAGATGTGCGTTAAGGCAATAAATTGGTGTCAAGTTCCTAGCCAACATGTAGCCCTATATCCAGATTTTTGCAACGATGTTTGTCGTTACTATGAAGGCGGTGTCAGTGGGGAATGCTTTGGCTATCAGTGCTATTGCACCATTGCTTGTTAAGGCTTACACGACGGGATATTAGCTCAGGCTTACACGACAGACTATTAGCTCAGTTGGTAGAGTGTCCCGTATTAAATGGTTGTCATGTTAATTAGAAGAAGAAACAAGTTGTTAGCTTTATTTAATTTCCATTTACATTCCATGTATGTTCTTTAATTTGCTTATTTCAAATAAAGTATGAACCACTTATCGTTTCTCAATAGTTTTAGATCAAATAGTTTGAATATCGAAAAACGTAAAATAATACATAAATTGAGATTGAAGAAATAATACTTTATAAATATCATAGACGATATGATTATATATTTATTTGACGTAAGTCAAAAGAAAGTTGAAAATCGCTATACTTACTATCTTTATGTTGACAATTAATTCAAATATTTTACTTTAGTATCGAATCTAAAGAAATACTTCGTCAAACTATATAGTATATATGTGATTGGAGACAAACACAACAAACTCTAAGGACGCCTCTAGGCAGATACAATCAACATAAATATTTGTCTAATTAAGTTGACTTATATTATCGATCACTAATTTTTCAAAACATTTAGCCAATAAACATGAAGAGACTGAAAAACAGTGGTATTAATGTTATAAAATATTTTTATTATATGTGATAACTTGAGAGACTAATTTACTCACACTAACATTATTTATAGTACCTCGTATATGTGATTTAATCTACGATATTATGTGATTATGTATTTTAAGATATTATTCTTAAAGATTAAATTTGATTGTATGTTTGAGGTCAATTAGTCAAGGTTGGTGATTTTACTAGGTTTTTAAAAATTAGAGATATAAATCATATTTAGAAAAAATACATTCAAATTCTAAAAGATATTTGCAAAAAATATGGTCAAACACAACTCTAACTCCAACTTTGAAATTTAAAATAAAGTATTTTTTTAATATATATTTTTATGTCCAAATACCCACTTGATATTATCCGACAAGTGAAATTGGAATATATACACATATCATACACCTATTTGTGAGGACCATAAATAAATAAAAATCATAAATTAAACTTACAAATAATTAAACATGAAATTACATTTTATTCTCTTGTGTATATTATGATCATTTCCTCCCAACAATCAACCAACATAGCAATTCTTATAATCTTCCTACAGGGAAGAAAATAAAATCAAATGTACCTACGATAAAATAAGTTGTCTTTAATGATACAACTTCTTTTATCTTAAGTATCTTTCATTTTATTTTCTTCCCTGTAGGAAGTTTATAAGAATTGCAATAAGTCGTTGTTAGGGCTAGGGTCGGGGTTGAGTCCTTCATTAGATTGGGAGTTGGATTTGGATCTGGGCTTATAGTATTTACATAATTCATGTCTAAATGTTTTTGGAATAATGAGTGTTATAGAGAGGTCTTACTATATTAACTAAAGAAAGCTCTATTTTTTGTCAAGTGATTAAAATAACAACAAAAATGACGTCATTGTCTGATTATGACATTGACAAGAGCGAGAGATCTGCACGAAGCTGGAGAATGTGAGGCACCATCTAAGAGGAATTGATGCTCAAATTAAATGTGAGATGCTAGATTATACTGCCTCGTAACCTAACATTTCACATTTGAGCATCAAATCTCTCGGATCGTGTCTCAGATTCTTCGGCTCCATGCAAATCTCCTGCCTCCTATCAACATCATCATCAGAAAATGATACCATCATGGCTGTTATTTAACAACTGGACCAAAAATAGAGTTTTTTTTAATTTAATATAGTATGATATCTCTATAACAATCATTTACAAATTATCTCAGCGGGCGTGATGCTACTCTATATAAAATGTGATGAAAATAAAATGTTAAGACCTTGATTGGGGTGATGCCACTCTATGTAAAATGAGCACACCTTCAACTAGTCACTAGTGCTTCATTCCTTAATTTCACAATCATAGATGTCCACTCAAGCTCATCATAACCCTTTTTGTGACTCGATATGTGATGAAAATAAAATGTTAAGACCTTGGGCATTTATAGAGGATTGTGATCATTATTTCATATGATTCAATAAATAATTTTCCATAAAAAACATGGAAAGTTAAGATTTGGAAGGAACTTAATTATTTATCCTTTTTGCTTATAGAACTAAAAAGTTTTCCTTAAAAAATGAAAATTCAAGATATGGAAGGAACTTAATTATTTATCCTTTTTTGCTTATAGAAGTAGAAGGAATGAGATAATGAAGACAAATTTTATGAAGTTGGACATTTAAGATATGAAAGGTACTTAATTATTTATCTTTTTCGATTATAGAAGTAGAAGGAACAAAATAGTGAGAACAAATTATATGAAGACGACTTAAAAGTGTGTTAGGTATGAATCAACATATTTTGGATTACTTATTTTTTGGTGTTTGGTAAGTAAGGAGAAAATATTATCCCATAAATATTTAAGTATAAACGTAACTATGCAAATACTATAATCTATGTAAAAATGTGATGAAAATAAAATATTATTTATAATCTACTTTGTTAATATATTTTTAGTTAGTTTATAGTTTTCAATGTTTATATATTTTATTTCAAATTTGGGATTGTAAATTTGTAAATATTTTATTTTGTATTAAGTTCCGAAGTTACAATTATATTGTTATACTTTTTCAAATTCAATCAAATTATTCTTTTCTTATGAAATGTTTATTATTCGTTGATAGATCTAAAGCTTATGCTGTAGAAGCTAACATCAGGCTATTGGCTCTCGAATGAATTCTACTCTTTCTGCTTTCGAGTTAACAATTTACTTTGTAAATATTTCGTTTTGTTTTCAGTTTGACTGTATCCTTTAATCTTATTAATTTAACATAATGAACGTTGATATTTCAAAAAAAATAAAATTGTACTCATGTGAATTTTACCGTGTTTACGAAAATTTCTATTCATTTAACATTTGTTAAGTTTAGCTTATCACACAGATAAGTGAAAATATATTTGATCTCTTTTTCAAATACCATATAGTTGTAAAAAACCGAAAAAAACCAAAATAACCGACTAAAACCGAAACCAAAATAACCGACTAAAACCGAAACCGAAAAAACTGACTTTGCGTGGTTTGATTTGGTTTTTAGATTTAATAAACCGACATAATTAGTTTAGTTTTTTTTAATTAAAAACCAAACCAAACCGACCTATGTACACCCCTAACTGTAACCCTATATCAGAATCCATGTCCCAATGGTTGGGGCCCAACCCAATGAAGGACCCAACTGTTGTCCCTAACAACGACTTAAGAACTAACCCTAACCTTGAGATCCGACACTTACCCGTTATTTGGTCGAGTCTCTAAGTTGGGATCAATCTCAGGTCGGGGATGAGGATTGAATTATGGTTCAGGGTTAGATTTTGGGTCGAGTTCACAAAAGAAAATCGGATAAAAAATCCTTCATACCCTATGTCTAAATTTTTTGCAATTATGTTATCGTTACTATGCAGGTGGTGTCAGTGGGGAATGATGTGGCTATCAGTGCTATTGCACCATTGCTTGTTAAGACATGTAAGAGGCTTACACGATGGGTTATTAGCTCAATTGGAAGAGTGGCATCCCCTATCAAATGGTTGTCTTTGATGTTAATTTGAAGAAAAAAACAAGTTGTTGTCTCTATTTAATTTCCATTTCCATTCTATGTATGTTCTTAAATTTGCTTGTTTCAAAAAATTTATGTACCACTTATCCTTTCTCAAATGTTAATTTTAGATCAACTTAATTTTTTCAGATTAAAATTTAAATATTAAAAATATTATTGAAAAAGTAAAGTAAGTTGCATTAAACGTGCTATTTTCTAATCAACACGATGAATTATTTTTTAAAAAAATGTTGATCAAAGATAATATAGTTTGAATATCGAAAAGTGAAAAGTACTGCATTAATTGAGATGGAAGGAATGATACTTTATAAATATTATAGATCTAGGTATATATTTATTTAACGTAAGTATTAGGCATCCAAATAAGTTAAAAGTCTTATTTTTGTAGTTGAAACGAAAGAAAGAAGCGTTACATATAAGGTAGGAGTGTGCAAAAATTAAACCGATAAATAAACCGAATTGAAAACATGTTATTGGGTTATTGCTATCAAGTTATTGGGTTAACAAGTTTTTAATGATTTTATTAAAAAAAATTATTGGGTTATTGTTCGGTATCAATTTTTAGTATTGAGTTATTGGGTAAACCGATAACCCATTAAGACGATAGCAATATAATACTTTACCCTTCATAAAAATTAAATATTAATAATTTAACATAACTATACACTATATCAGTACTCTACACTACAATCTTCACATTTCACACTTCACAATACTTTTACTTCACATCAAAAATGTCATATTATGTTTTGGATGTAATTGTAGTCTTCATACTACATCTACTCTTATTGATGCAATTTCTCATTATATGTCTTGTTTCACTATATCAAAACATTTACTGTTGATCCATTTTTTTCACTGTATCGTGAGAAGTCATATATTTATTTTGCGCATTTTCTTATAGGGTAAACCAAAAATCAAACTATTGATTACCAAAAAATGATAAATCAAATATCGATAAAGAATATCTTATTGATTTATCGCATTTAAAAACTGAAAAATGATAAATCAAATCGATAATACATAAAACCGAGCAGAACCAATTGATAGTGTGGAACTTTTTTGAGAAATTGTGTAGGTAGCTTGACCCAAAATAAATAATAATATTTTGTCTTGTTAAGAGTATTTTTATATTCTTTTAGCCCAATAATTGATATCACGACTAACAATTTGACAAGGTGAATATGAAGATTGTGGAGACGACAGTGTGGGGCCCATCTTAGTGCCTTTTCTCATCTACAGATCGGTTTATTATCTTTACCAATAGTTTTGGAGATGCATAAACAAAAAGAAGTCTGCAGTACGTGCTTTGGTAATCTTAAATACTCATATGATTTGGATGACACAATTTATTAATCTCTGTATAAGTTTATAAAGTGATGCGTACTCATGTATATGTAGAACTTAATTAGTTCGAAAGGGAGATGGTTAGGTACGAGCATATTAATTCTATATTGGTAAAAGTAAAAAAAAAAAAAACATACATATTATAAGATGTAAAAATATTTGCAATAATCTAAGGCCTCTTTAAGAAAAATCATGCGAACTCAACTAAAGCAATTAATATCAGATTATATTAAAAGTATTTTCGATTTACTAACCCCACATAAAGTGCCTCCCAAACAAGTAAACCTGTTTATGCTTTTCAAATAATTAAGTTACAAATCTATACTCAAATAATCAAATAGCAAAATGTTCACCTTGTAATTCCCTCCTCAATTTCCCCTTCTCTTACCCTCCAACTTTTTAAAAAAGTGGAATCTGGGAGTACGATGGTGTGTACACAAATCTTACATCTATCTTGTGAAGACAATTATTAGAGAAATCGACAAATATACATATGCTTCAACACATCATATAGGTTTAGGATTTCAAATCTAGAGAGAATAAAATTTATTCTCTTGCATATTTTATAATTTTTTTCTCCCGACAACAATCAACCAACTACATAACAATTCTTATAATCTTTCAACATGGAAGAAATAAATTATCAAAGGTATCTACGATAAAAGGTGTTATAATTAGTCTCCAGTTTATTTTCCAGCTCAGTTTCTCTCCTCAAATAAGCATTACGTCTAGTTATCAATAAATCCACCACTCCAGTCTTACCGCGTAATCTAGCATCTTGTATCATAGCATTGATGTCTCTCAAATGATGTCTCAAACTCTCCAACTCCCTGCAAATCTCCCGCCTTCTATCGCCGTCATCACTTGACAACGTCATTTCCACGAATTAATTACTGGATAAAAAACAAAAAAAATAAAATAAGAAAAAGATTAATTTTTACGGTCACACCTCTCTAAAACAACAATTAATTAGGACCACCAATTGTGATAATATTTGAAAATCACTATACTTACTACCTTTATATTGACAATTAATTCAAATATATTATGTGAGTATCAAATCTAAAGAAATATTTAAGCTATATATAATATATATATATATATATATATGACTCGAGGTAAACAAAACAAACTCTAAGGAGTACATCTCTAGGGAGATACAATCAACAACGATATTTGCGTTCGTAAATATTTGTCTATGCTTACTCATATTCTCGATTAATAATTTTTCAAAACATTTAGCCAATTGAACATGAAATGACTGAAAACCATTTCTCCATATTGAACATGCCCTTATTTAGGAAGGAAAAAATTGTGGTGTTACTGTATGTTATAAAATATTCTTGTTATATGGGATAACTTCACTTACTTCAGACACTTTCCTCATACAAACATTATTTGTAGTAGCTCGTGTGTGTGATTTTATCTACGGCATTCAAATTTGATAGTATGTTTGAGGTAAATTAGTCAAGTTGGTGATTTTCTAGGTTTTTAAAAATTGGAGAATTGAATCTTATTTAAGAAAAATATTCAAATTGTAAAAGATCTTAGCAAAAAGTATGGTCAAGCACAACTCCAACATATATATATATATGCCCAAATACCCAATTTATATTATCCCACAAGTGAAATTGGATCCGGAATGGGGTGATAGCATTTGCAGAATTTATGTGTAAATGTTTCTTGGAATAATGAGTGTTATATAGAGGTCTTACTATATTAACTAAAGAAAGATCAATTTTTTTGGTCATTTGATTAAAATAAAAGCAAAAATGACCCCATTGTCTGATGATGACATTGACAAGAGCGAGAGATCTGCACGAAGCTGGAGGATGTAAGGAACCACATAAGAGGATTTGACGCTCAAATTAAATGTGAAATGCTATATTATACATCCTTGCCTCGTAATCAAGCATCTAGAACTTGAGCATCAAATTCTCTCAGATAGTGTCTCACATTCTTCAACTCCGTACAAATATCTTGCCTCCTATCATCATCATCATCAGAAAATGGCACAACTTTCGTTGTTATTTAATAACTGGACCAAAAAATAGATTTTTATTTATTTAATATAGTTAGATATCTCTATAACAATCATTTTTATAACAACAATTCACAATAACAATCAAAAAAAAATTGGAGTAGATTTTTTATGTTTTCAATAGTATCCCCCAAAAAAGAACAAACAATGCAAATATAGAGAGATTTTACTGACATATATAGAAACATTAATGTGAATACATATAATAAGCAAGAGGATTTATAATTAAACTTATTACCTCAGTGGGGGTGATACTACTCTATGTAAAATGTGATGAAAATAAAATGTTAAGACCTTGAGTGGGGTGATGTTACTCTATGTGAAATGTGATCAAAATGAAATGTTAGGAACTTGGGTATTTATAGAGGATTGTGATCTTAATTTCATATGATTTATTAAAAATTTTCCATAAAAAACATGGAAAGTTAAGATATGGAAGGAACTTAATTATTTATCTTTTTTTGCTTATAGAATTAAAAAGTTTGCCATATTTTTTTTTTTTTGGAAATTTAAGATATGGAATGAACTTAATTATTTATCCTTTTTTGCTTGTTGAAGTAGAATGAACAAGATTGTGATGACATATTATATGAAGTTGGACATTTAAGATATGAAAGGTACTTAATTATTTATCCTTTTTTGCTTATAGAATTAAAAAGTTTGCCATAAAAAAACTTGGAAATTTATGATATGGAAGGGACTTAATTATTTATCTTTTTTTGCTTATAGAAGCAGAAGGAACAAGATTATGAAGACAAATTATATGAAGGTACTTAATTATTTTATCTTTTTTTGGCTTATAGAAGTAGAAGAAACGAGATAGCGAAGATAAATTATATGAAGAAGACTTAAGAGTGTGTTAGGTATGAAGAAAAATATTTTCTAGATTTTTGATGTTTGGTAAGTAAGGAGTAAATATTATCCTTAATTTATTTAGATTAAATCTATGTAAATACTATAACCCTAGATCTGTATCCATGTCCCAACGGTTGGGGACCGTCCCAATGAAGTACCCAACCCATGTTCCTAAAAATGGCTTAAGAACTAACCCTAACCTTTAGACCCAACAATTTTCCATTATTTGGTCGAGTCTCTAAGTTGGAATTGAATCGCAAGTTGTGTGCTGAGGATGGGATCATGGTTCAGGGTTGAATTATGAGTCAAGTTCAGGTCCCATGTCGGGGAAGGTCTCAGATCAGGCGTTAGATCCCAAATAAAGATTCTGCTGGGTGGAATCTCGAGTCAGTTCCTAAATTGTCAGACATGTCTTGAATCGAGCAATCTTGGATCGAGTTCCAAATTGGTCAAGGATGGGATATTGATTGCGTTACAAGGTAGTAGGTTGAGGGGATAGAGGTTAGGGTGTTTAGGTGGATTAGGTGGTAGGGGTGGTGATGTTTAAACAAAATTTAAGAAGTCAATATTTTCCTTAAATTGGAGGAAAAACGATTAATTTGAAAAATATTTTTCAAAATATTAAAGCTAATTGAACATAAGAAAATCTAGAAAATAATCCTCCATACCTAACACACCCTTAATCAAGAAGAAAAACAAGTGGTGCTAGTGCATATCATAAAGTACTTTTTTTATATGGGTCCATTTCATCCACAAACCTTAGATTCGATTCTATAACACTAACACTCAACGCAGTTTGCGATATTTAGGTTACCTTCCTTTTAATCTTTTTATAACAATTCTTTTAGCATAATTATGTTGTAAAATCAACCTAAAAATAGTTAGTACAAAAGTAAATAAGAAACATAAACAAAGCAAACAAAGAGAGTCAAGAAGAAAATGCTTAGATCATTTTTCAGGAGTATTTCAATTTTTAAGTTTACCGAATACGAGCTTTTATGCCTCTGTTTATAGTGTTCATAAAGGCATACAAAAAGTTGTCATAATATAGCATTAACAATAAGATCATCAAGAATGATAAAGGATGTGAGAGTTATATCAATAATGGTGTGTGGAGTAGTGAAGGATTAACTAAACATCATGAAGAAGATTAATAGCCCTCCATATTAATATTTCATAACAAACTATTTTTAATATAAAAACATGTTATTCGACTGATTTTCCTTTAGTGATATACTCTTTCTTTAAAACAAATTTTAGAAAATCATGCACGTATTTAATTTTGATTAATCTATATTGATATTACTTTAAAAGTATGAAGGATTTTGACATCATTTTTTCTCAGATGGTGTCTCTAATCCTTCAACTTCGTACAAATCAAGTGTTTCGATCATCGTAATCATCAACAGACAATGTTATTTCTGCAGCTAAATTAATCACTAGATGAAAAATGGAGAAAATCTTTAGCTATCAGTGTCAGAGCTCTTTATAATAACATGAATTCTGTTAACAATATTTGGAATAAATTTTTCACTTTTTCTATAGTGATCAAAAGAATATTCGGGCAAATGACACTGTCATAGAGAGGGTTGATTGTATATATACACGCTTAATATACGAGGTGAAAGAAATAAAATAATTGTTACAGTCAAATCATTCTATGATATCATGAATTCACGAAAATAACCAGGTTTTTTTTTTTCATAATAGAATTTTCACATTTTCTGTAACAACCAAAAAACAAGAAATTGACAAACATTGCAATTATATAGAAATTTTACTGTATTATATTTGAAGAAATGCAATAGGCAAATGAAATAATTAAACTAATCTCATTGAAGTAATGTTCAACTAGTGAATATGATATGTCAAGAATGAAATGTTAAGGCCTTGGATGTTTATACGGGGTTTGTGGTTCTAATTTCATATTGGTTATTTTCTCTGATTTAATTTATTTGATTGGTTTTGATTTAATATAGAGTTTTAGAAAATAAAAAAGACTTTTGTCACCTATATATACTAGTTGTTGAACCCTATTCGACTTCTTCGTATGTTTACTTTTTTATATCTGAATCCCTTTAATGAAAATGTTGACTTCCACCACTGAAACTCTTCGAGAAAAAACGCTCTAACTTATAATTTTCTTAGTAAACTTTTTGAAAGATAAAAAGTATTTATTTCACATTTTAAAAAACACTTAGTGTAGAGAATAACGATCTAATATATGTGCATACGTATTATATATGTAATATGTAATTTCTAAGTCATAAAAAAAAATATATACTACATATATATAGGTATATTCGTAATTAATAATATCAACCATTATAATTATAATTGCAAAGAGTAAGATTACATGTCTTAATTACAATACATTACATTAACAAATCCCTTGACTATGTAATGCTATTTAGATTAATGCACGTATATTACTTGTTAGATATTCTCTTCAAGAATAACACAAAGTAAGAAAAAAAAGATGAAAACAATAACGTAACAATAACAATAACAACATATTCAATATAATTTTATAAATGAGATTTGAGAATGTGGTAAATTTTATGGATGGTAATGTAGAACATTTGTTTCTTCATAAAAGTCACTTATCTATCATTTCTACCATCAAAATCACTACACTTTGAAGTATACTAACACGAAAATCAAACAACATGAAAATTCTAACTTTATGAAGGTCAATTTTTTTTCTTGAATATAATAAATAAAAAATCAATCAAAAAGCTTAAGTCTGACCTAAAACTTATATGAAGAAAGTAAAATATTAAAAGAACAAATGAACCTCTAGAAAAATCAGTCGAATTTTGTTGCCTCCCTAATTTTCAACAATTTTTTTTCTGGGGAAACGTGGCTTTATACTTCTATATTGTTCTTTAATATTTTATTTTTTTCATATGAGTTTTGGATCAGGTCCTGTCTGTAACTTTGAATTGAATTTTTAATTATCAAATTTTAAAAATAAGTTCTTCATGGGATTATTAGTATTTTCAGGTTCTGTGATTTTTGCGTTAGTATTCAGTATACTCATGCTAACAATGATAGTTAAGTGATTTTTTTTGGGGGGTGGGGGGTGGGGGGATGATGGTTACATGAATGTTTATGATTTGACATGTGCACACACCTCACATCTATCTTGTGAAGACGATAAATAAATGAAACGAAAAACATACATATACTTTAATACAAACACATCATTTAGATACAAAATATAATTTCCAATCCATAGAAAATAAAATATCTCATATACATATATATATATATTCTCGTTTTCTGTTTTTCTCCCAACAATCAACCATTATAACGATTCACATAATCTTCCTATATAGGGAAGAAAATAACAATTAATCAATGATATCTACGATAAAAGAAGTTATAAATAAAAAACCGATAAAGAATATCTTATTGATTTAGCGCATTTAAAAATTGAAAAATGATAAATCAAATCGATAATACATAAAATCGAACTGAACCAATCGATAGTGTGAAACTTTTTTGAGAAATTGTGTAGGTAGCTCGACCCAAAATAAATAATAATATTATTCCTTGTTAAGAGTATTTTTATATTCTTTTAGCCCAATAATTGATATCACGACTAACGATTTGACAAGGTGAATATATGAAGATTGTGGAGACGACAATGTGGGGGCCATCTTAGTGCCTTTTCTCATCTACAGATCGGTTTATTATCTTTACCAATAGTTTTGGAGATGCACAAACAAAAAGAATTCTGCAGTGTGCTTTGGTAATCTTAAATACTCATATGATTTGGATGACACACAATTTATTAATCTATATATAAGTCTATAAAGTGATGAGTACTCATGTATATGTAGAACTTAATTAGTTCGAAAGAGAGATGGTTAGGTACGAGCATATTATTCTATATTCGTAAAAGTAAAAAAAAAACATACATATTATCAGATGTAAAAATATTTTCAATAATCTAAGGCCTCTTTAAGAAAAATCGTGCGAACTCAACTAAAGCAATTGATATTATATTATATTAAAAGTATTTTCGATTTACTAACCCCACATAAAGTGTCTCCCAAACAAGTAAACCTGTTTATATTTTTCAAATAATTAAGTTACAAATCTATAGTCAAATAATCAAATAGCAAAATGTTCACCTTGTAATTCCCTCCTCAATTTCCCCTTCTCTTACCCCTAACTTTTTAAGAAAGTGGAATCTCAGAGTACGATGGTGTGTACACAAATCTTACATCTATCTTGTGAAAAGACAATTATTAGAAAAAAAAACAAAAAACATACATATTCTTCAACACATCATATAGGTTTAGGATTTCAAAGTTAGAGACAATAAAATTTATTCTCTTGCATATATTATAATTTTTTCTCCCGACAACAATCAACCAACTACATAACAATTTTTATAATATTCCAACAGAGAATAAAATAAATTATCAAAGATATCTACGATAAAATGTGTTATAAAAAGTCTTCAGGTCATTTTCTAGCTCAGTTTCTCTCCTCAAATAACCATTATGTCTTGTTATCAGTAAATCCACCACTCCTCTTGCCGCGTAATCTAGCATCTTGTATCATAGCATTGATGTCTCTCAAATGATGTCTCAAACTCTCCAACTCCCTGCAAATCTCCTACCTTCTATCGCCATCATCATTTGACAACGTCATTTCAACGAATTAATTACTAGATAAAAAACAAAAAAAAGTAAGAAAAAGATTAATTTTTACGGTCACACCTCTCTAAAACAACAATTAATTAGGACCACCAATTGTGATAATAATTGAAAATCACTACACTTACTACATTTATATTGACAATTAATTCAAATATTTTATATGAGTATCAAATCTAAAGAAATATTTAAACTATATAATATATATATGACTCGAGGTAAACAAAACAAACTCTAAGGAGTACATCTCTAGGGAGATACAATCAACAACGATATTTGCGTGCGTAAATATTTGTTTATGCTTACTCATATTATCGATTAATAATTTTTCAAAATATCTAGCCATTTGAACATGAAAAGACTAATAAACATTTCTCCATATCGAACACGCCCTTATTTAGGAAGTAAAAAACTGTGGTGTTATTGTATGTTATAAAATATTTTTGTTATATGGGATAACTTCACTTACTTTAGACACTTTCCTCATACAAACATTATTTGTAGTAGCTCGGGCATGTGATTTAATCTACGACATTATATGATTATCTATTTTGAGATATTACTCTTATAGATCAAATCTGATAGTATGTTTGAGGTAAATTAGTCAAGTTGGTGATTTTCTAGGTCTTTAAAAATTGGAGAATTGAATCTTATTTAAGAAAAATACATTCAAATTCTAAAAGATCGAACTCCAACTCTAATGTGTGTGTGTGTCCAAATATCCATTTTATATTATCCCACAAGTGAAATTGGATCCAAAATGGGGTGATAGCATTTGCAGAATTTATGTGTAAATGTTTCTTGGAATAATGAGTGTTATATAGAGGTCTTACTAAAGAAAGATCAATTTTTTTGGTCATTTGATTAAAATAAAAGCAAAAATGACCCCATTGTCTGATGATGACATTGATAAGAGCGAGAGATCTGCACGAAGCTGGAGGATGTAAGGCACCACATAAGAAGATTTGATGCTTAAATTAAATGTGAGATGCTAGATTATACATCCTTGCCTCGTAATCAAGCATCTCGAACTTGAGCATCAAATTCTCTCAGATAGTGTCTCACATTCTTCAACTCCATACAAATATCTCGCCTCCTATCATCATCAGAAAATGGCACAACTTTCGTTGTTATTTAATAACTGGACCAAAAAATAGATTTTTCTTTATTTAATACAGTTAGATATCTCTATAACAATCATTTTTATAACAACAATTCACAATAACAATCAAAAAAAATTTGGAGTAGAATTTTTATGTTTTCAATAGTATCCCCCAAAAAAGAATAAACAAACAATGCAAATATAGAGAGATTTTACTGACCTATATAGAAACATTAATGTGAATAAATATAATAAGCAAAAGGATTTATAATTAAACTTATTACCTCAGTGGGGGTGATGCTACTCTATGTAAAATGTGATGAAAACAAAATGTTAAGACCTTGAGTGGGGTGATGCTACTCTATGTGAAATGTGATCAAAATGAAATGTTAGGAACTTGGGTATTTATAGAGGATTGTGATCCTAATTTCATATGATTTGTAAAAATTTGCCATAAAAAACATGGAAAGTTAAGATATGGAAGGAACTTAATTATTTATCCTTTTTTGCTTATAGAATTAAAAAGTTTGCCATAATTTTTTTTTGAAAATTTAAGATATGGAAGGAACTTAATTATTTATCCTTTTTTTCTTTTTGAAGTAGAAGGAACAAGATTGTGAAGACATATTATATGAAGTTGGACATTTAAGATATGAAAGATACTTAATTAATTATCCTTTTTTGCTTATAGAATTAAAAAGTTTGCCATAAAAAAACTTGAAAATTTATGTGAAGGAACTTAATTATTTATCTTTTTTTGCTTATAGAAGCAGAAGGAACAAGATTGTGAAGACAAATTATATGAAGTTGAACATTTAAGATATGGAAGGTACTTAATTATTTATCCTTTTTTGCTTATAGAAGTAGAAAGAACGAGATAGAGAAGATAAATTATATGAAGAAGACTTAAGAGTGTGTTAGGTATGAAGAATAATATTTTTCTAGATTACTTATTTTTGATGTTTGGTAAGTAAGAAGTAAATATATCCCAAAATTATTTAGATTTAAACTGTGCAAATACTATAATCCTAGATCTATATCCATGTCCCAACTGTTGGGGCCCAACCCAATGAAGTACCCAACCCCTGTTCCTAAAAATGACTTAAGAACTAACCCTAACCTTTAGACCTAACATTTTCCCATTATTTTGTCGAGTCTCTAAGTTGGGATTGAATCTCAGGTCAGGGGCTGAGAATTGGATCATGGTTCAGGGTTGAATTATGGGTCAAGTTCAGGTCCCATGTCGGGGAAGGTCTCTTATCGGGCATTAGATCCCAAATTAGGATTATGCTGTGTGGAATTTCGAGTCATATCCTAAATTGGTAGACAGCTCTCGAATCGAGCAATCACGAATTGAGTTTCAAATTGGTCAATGGCAGGATATGGATTGCATTACGAGGTGGTAGGTTGAGGGGATTGAGGTCAGGGTGTTTAGGTGGATTAGGTAATGGGGATAGTGAAGTTGAAACAAAATTTAAGATGTCAATATTTTCCTTAAATTAGTGGAAAACAGATTAATTTGAAAAAAAAATTTCAAAATATTTAAGCGAATTGAACATAAGAAAATCCGAAAAAAAATCCTCCATACCTAGCACACCCTAATCAAGAAGAAAAATCAATGGTGCTAGTGCATGTCATAAAGTAGTTTTTTCTGTAAGGGTTCATTTCATCCACAAACCTTATATTTGATTCTATAACACTAACACTCCATGCGGTTTGCGATATCAAGTTTACCTTCCTTTTAATCTTTTTGTAACAATTCTTTTAGCATAATTATGTTGTAAAATCAACCTAAAAATAGTTAGTACAAAAGTAAATAAGAAACATAAACAAAGCAAACAAAGAGAGTCGAGGAGCATTTTCTCATTTTTTCAGGAGTATTTCAATTATTAAGTTTATCGAATATGAGCTTTTATGCCTCTGTTTATAGTGTTCATAAAGACATACAAAAAATTGTAATAATATAGCATTAACAATAAGATCATCAAGAAGGTTAAAGGATGCGAGAGTTATATCAATAATGGTGTGTGGAGTAGTGAAGGATTAACTATACATCATGGAGAAGATTAATAGTCGTCCATATTAATATTTCATAACAAACTATTTTTAATATAAAAATATGTTATTTGACTGATTTTCTTTTAGTGATATACTTTTTCTTTAAAACTAATTTTAGAAAATCATGCACGAATTTAATTTTGACTAATCTATATTTATATTACTTTAAAAGCATGAAGGATTTTCGCATCATTTTTTCTCAAATGGTGTCTCTAATCCTTCAACTCCGTACAAATCAAACATTTAGATCACCATAATCATCAACAGACAATGTCATTTCTGTAGCTAAATTAATCACTAGTTGAAAAATGGAGAAAATCTTTAGCTATCAGAGTCAAAGCTCTCTATAATAACATGAATTCTGATAACAATATTTGGAATAACTTTTTCACTTTTTCTATAGTGATCAAAAGAATATTCGGACAAATGACATTGTCATAGAGAGGGTTGATTGTATATATACACACACGTAATATATGAGGTGAAAGAAATAAAATAATTGTTACAGTCAACCCATTCTATGATATCATGAAATCACGAAAATGACCAGGTTTTCTTTTCAGAATAGAATTTTCACATTTCCTGTAACAACCAAAAAACAAGAAATCGACAAACATTGCAATTATATAGAAATTTGAGTGTATTATATTTGAATAAATACAATAGGAAAAAGAAGTAATTAAACTAATCTCATTGAAGTAATGTTCAACTAGTGAATATAAAATGTGAAGAACAAAATTTTAAAGCCTTGGATATTTATACGGGGTTTTTGTGGTCCTAATTTCATGAGTTATTTTCTCTGATTTAATTTATTTGTTTGGTTTTGATTTAATATAGAGTTTAAAAAATAAAGAAGACTTTTGCCACCTATATATACTAGATGTTAAACCCGATTTGACTTCTTCGTATGTTTACTTTTTTATATTTGAACCCCTTTAATGAAAATCTTGACTTCCACCACTAACACTCTTCAAGAAAAAACACCCTGACTTATTGTCACGCCCCGAGCCTACACCCTGGACGTGGCCGAAACTCGAGAACCATTGTTGGCCCCAAGCGAACCCTCAGCCTGGCTTACTTACTCAGCGAAAGATTTTACCCAAGATAAATACTTTCAAAACAAGTAAACTGAACTGCTCAAAATATAACTTAGAATGTAATAAATAACATTCACTGCCAAAGTGGCAACTCAAGTCTCAACTTAACTAAAAAGGGAAAGTAAAGACTCATGAACTAACATCAACTAATTAACTCTGTCCTATGAAGCCTCTAAACAACTGAGATGGATGTCGAGACAAGACCCACGACCTCCTAATGAACTAAAATACTGAAAGCAATAAAAAGGATCCTCTGAAAAGCTAGGAGGCTCACCAACTGACTCTGAGTGCTCAACCTAATCCACGACGCGCTGGATGCTGATCCTGGTTACCTGCGTCTGTATCATAAGACGATGCAGACCAACTGACATCAGTACATTGAATGTACGAGTATGCGAGTTGGAAAGCTAAACATAACATAGGTTTGAAAAGATTCTGAAAGAAACACTTACATTGGCTCTTCTCAACTCATGAATAACTTAACTCAAAATAAAGCAATGAACACATGCAATATATGAAAAACTTTATAAAACAGTAAAAACAACTTAGTTCGTTAAAGAAAATGCAGTAACAAACTCAACTTTACTCATATAATAAAATAATATAATTTCTGTGGGAGTTTCTCTAACCGACAACCATCACTATGAGCCTAAGTGGTGATACAATGTCTTTCCCACGCTACCAGAACTGTCCTATACTTTGCCGTCATATAGAACGCTTAACTTAGTGGATCCACTAGCTTATGCTAAAAGCATCTTAAGGAGTCATCTAAAAAGTATGATCATTTACTACTCATGATGGCTACATGGTTTATGGAGACTTGAGTTAATATGAACTCGCATCCCCTTATCGGTGCTCAATACTACTCCCAAAATATACTTAGCTCATAAGTTTTTAAAAAAACTTCTTTCTTTGATTTGAGATAATTACTCAAAACTTAGCTTAAAAGCTCTCTTGAAATCGATGTTCCCTTTCTTGCTCAAATGTGAAAACATTTTAACGCTTGGGAATACTTAGTTCCCAAATAATCTTTGAAGAATGAACTTTACTCTTACTCTTTACTGAAAACTAGCTCAAAGGCTCTTTTGGAAATCTCAGTTTTCTTTCTTGTTTAAATGTGAAAACATTTACTCTTTGGGAATACATAGTCCCGATATACTCTTTTGAAGAAATGCACTTCAAACTTTACACTTTACTCAACTCAAAACTCAAGTCTTAAAACAATGTTAAAACATTTGTAAAAGACTTTTGGAAAACTTTATGAACTTCTTTTAACTTGACTCTTGACTTCTCTTGACTTGACTCTTAACTTCTCTTGACTTAATTCTTAACTTCTCTTGACTTGACTCTTAACTTCTATTGACTTGACTCTTAACTTTCCATGAATTGAATTATAGATTCAAAGATTGTGATTTGTGATAGGAAAGATCTCATGATGTTTAGGAATGATTTTAGATAGATAAACATGAGAAATGATCAAGAAATCACTGCCTGGAGACTAGTCCGCGGGGCGGAGGTTAATTTAAATTTTGGTCGCAAAAAATACTTTTTGAGGCAGAACGGTCCGTGACCGCTCTGCAATGCGAAGAGATTTTTCTCAAATCTGAGGAGCAGGTCCGGGACGCGGCCCCACTGCCCAGATTCACCCGACTTTTTCCTTTTTTCGTTTTCCAGTCCCAATTCACCTAAACTCGACTATTCTTCTCAATTTTTCTTTAGATTCAGATACCCATCATATGTTCCCATGAACCTAACTGAAAACAACTCTAAAACTCGACGTAAAGATCTCAGAAACTTCTCAATTCAGCCCAATTCAAGAACGGAAAACAAATTCAAGAACACCATTCAAGATTCATCAACTTTCTAGAATGAACTACGCTGAAATAAACATGCTTGGTGCGTGGGTGAACGAACCCAACGCTATGAAAGACTTACATACCTCTTTAGGGATCAACCCTTATTGAAATTCACGAGCTAAACCGTCAAGAACGACGAACTTTGCTCTTTCTCCTCTTTTCTCCTCTTGCGTTCTTTCTCCAAAAACCCTAGCATAAATTTCCAATTGTCTAAACTGAACCAATTCAGTTTAGACCCCAATTTAATTTCTAAAAACGAATTAACTTATTTGGGTGGTGAAAAGACCATAATGCCCTTCTAAAATCCAGATTGGACTTTCCTTATTTGAACAAACCAACTTCCGATGGGCATAACTCATTCATACAAACTCGGCGGCGTTGGAAAGATTATTCCAAGATCTTTCCTACGATATCTGGAAACACATCTAACTCATCCTGAGCTAGGAGTTATGGTCGTTTGAAGTTGACCAAAAACTCAAACTTAACTTAACCAATTTTCCAGATTTTTATTATTTTCAAAAAATCACTCTTTCTAGTTCTTTCAATTTGCGAGATGTTACACTTATAATTTTCTTAGTCAACTTTTTGAAAGATAAAAAGAATTTATTTTAAATTTTTAAAAACACTTATTGTAGAGAATAACGATTTTATGTGCATACGTCTTATATATGAAATATGTAATTTCTAAGTAAAAAAATATATATATACTTCATATATATAGGTATATTCGTAATTAATAATATCAACCATTGTAATTATAATTGCAAAGAGTAAGATTACATGTCTTAATTACAACACATTACATTAACAAACCCCTTGACTATGTAATGCTATTTAGATTAATGCTCGTATATTAGTTGTTAGATATTCTCTTCAAGAATAACATAAAGTAAGAAAAAAAAAAGAGACGAAATAATAACAATAATAACATATTTAATATAATTTTATAAATGAGATTTGAGGATGGAGAAAATTTTATGGATGGTAACGTAGAACATTTTTTTCTTCATAAGAGTCACTTATCTAACATTTCTATCATGAAAATCACTACACTTTGAAGTATACTAACACGAAAATCAAACAACCTGAAAATACTAACTTTATGAAGGTCAATTTTTTTTTAAAAAATATAATAAATAAAAAATCAATTAAGAAGCTTTAGCATGACCTAAAACTCATATGAAGAAAGTAAAATATTAAAAGAACAAATGGACCTCTAGAAAAATCAGGTTGAAACTTTGTTGCCTCCCTAATTTTCTACAATTACTTCTGGGGAAGTGTGGCTCTATACATTTATTTAGTTCTTTAATATTATTTTTTCATATGAGTTTTGGATCAGGTCATGTCAATAACTTTTAATTGAATTTTTATTTATCAAATTTTAAAAATAAGTTAATCATGGGATTATTAGTATTTTCAAGTTGTGTGATTTTTGCGTTAATTAGTATACTCGTGCTAAAAACGATAGTTAAGTGATTTTTGTGTTTGGGTGTGGGGGAAGGGGGGGGGGGGGGTGATGGTGACATGAATGTATATGAAATTGATATGTGCACGCACCTTACATCTACCTTGTGAAGACAATAAATAAATGAAACGAAAAACATGCGTATACTTTATTACAAACACATCATTTAGATATAAAATTTTCAATCCATAGAAAATAAAATCTCTCATATATATAACCTTTTTTCAGTTTTTCTCCCAACAATCAACCATTATAACAGTGCACATAATCTTCCTATATATAGGGAAGATAAATAAAAATTAATCAATAATATCTAGGATAAAAGAAGTTATAATCAGTCCTAAGTTCATATTCAAGCTCAAATTCTCTTTGCAAGTAAGTAGAATATCTACTTATCAGATAAAACAACTCTTCAATTGTGCCTCCTAACCTCACATCTTGCATTTGACGATCAATTTCACTCAAATGATGCCTCACATTCCCAACTCCGCGCAAATCTCGAGGATTGGATTCCTGTTATTATTACTTGGTGCTGCCATTTTTATAGCTAATTAATCACTGGACAAAAAATGAGAAAAAAATTAGTTGTCGCAATAAAACTTCTCTACCAATTGTTATCTCTGAGACAATAATTATAGAGAGATTTGAATGTGTATATATACACAATAGATGAGTGGATTTTGAAGTTAATTAAGCACTAATGAAACTAACCTGGGTGAAGTGATGTTTAAAGTGTGTTGAAATAAAATATGCCTTCGGTATTTATAGAAAATCCATCGTCCTAGTTTCATATAAACTTAGATTTTCATAATAAATTTGGATTTTCAAGATACGGAAGAAATAGAAGGAACATAATTATTTATCATTTTTTTTGGTTAATATCTCTATGGCCCCTTAAACTTATCAACGAAAATCATTTAGACACTAAGATTATAATTTGTTTCAATTAGCAATTGAACAAATGCAAATCTATTTTGAATATAAAATATAGTACGTGACTAATTTGCCTATTGTGATATACTCTCTTTAAAACTAAATTTTGTGAACAATTTTATATATTCAAAAACCACTGTCAGTAATGTCTCATTAATTCCAATCAAATCAGTAAGATAAATTAGTCAAATATTAATTTTTACATTAAATATAAAATAAGTTTAATAGAGTGGTCAACAAAGAAATAAATTTTAATTATCCCTATTTATGATTCTGTTGGCATTCCTTGATTGTATATTAAGTCAAATAATTCAAGTTAATATTCCCACCGTTCACTTTGACTTGACACACATATTAAGAAAGTGATTATTAATTAGGTATTTTACTAAACTTTTCCCTATTAAATGATGTCTTAAAAAATTATTTGAAAAATATGTATTTAATGCTAAAGGTAAACATGAAAAAAAATTATTGTCTTTCTTTGATATGTCAAAAATGATAAGTAAAAATAAATATCTATTTTAGGAATAAGTGACAAGTAAAAATGAACGGAGGGAGTATTAATATAGCAAACACATGAAAATCACCAATTTAGATATTATCACATTTTATGTACCAATTAATTATATAACAAACTTTATCTATTAATTGTCCCTTTTATTAAATTTGCATGGAACAAAAATATAATGAGTTATGTCTTCCATTATGATGTCATAAATTTACATACTTAGATATAAAAGAAATAATTCATGATATAAACAAAAATGTAGGGGAAATTATTGTTTCTTTAGAAAACAACTTTATTGCGTACTTGTTATCGTCGTTCCACAAATATTTGTAATTCGGAGATATGTAGCTACGTAAGGTGTGTTCGATACAAAGTAAAATATTTTATAGAAAAATAAGTGAGTTTTTTTTTCGGTATGTAAGTAAATATATTTTTTAGTATAAAAGTTTAAGCAAATATTCAACTAGGAGTATATATATATATATTGCAAATATAAAAATCACAATTTGCAAATATGTTTTAAACTGCTATATTATTTATTTTAAGGCGAGTTGACAAACATTACTAGTTTATTACTCAATAAGGTTATAGTTTCAATTAATTACTATGCGTGGTTATATTTTAATATAATTTTCTATTAATTATGAGATTGTCACGATTCGAGCATACATCCTAGACATGACCGACACTCGAGAACCATTGTTGGTCGTCCCTAAGAGAATTCTTATCCTGGTTGACTACTAACTCAAGCATACACACGCATCAAAAGTGAAGAATCGATTGAAAATAGTTTATTAAATCTCAAAGTTACCTAAAAATATTAAGTATTAGACATAAAGTTTTAAATAAAATATCTAAAATTGAATACTACTAGACTGACCAAGATTGTCTATCTATGAAGCCTCTACTGTATAAAGATAGGTGTCGGAAAAAAGACTCACGACACCACAAAGTGTTACTACTAACAAATCATAAAACTAGGGACATTCGAAAGCAAAGAGGTCTCACCAAAAGCTGATAAGCGAATGAAGTTATCTCAACGGATTGTCTGATGATGATCCTAAGTACCTGAATCTTCACCATGAAACGATGCAAGTCGAATGACATCAGTAATTGAATGTACAAGTATGTGGGGCTGAATAACACAAATAACTGAATTGAAATGCTGAAAGTAACTCAACTGAAATATAGTATAAATCATGATGAAAAAAATCATTTAAGCTCGTATTGTGGGAATGCAATAATAGTAAATATTGAACTGAAATGTATATATAAAAATATACTTTACTTTACTTGGGAGTTTCTCTAACCAACAATCATCACTACGAGCCTTGTGATGATACAACGTCTTACCCACGTTGCCAAAGCCACCCTATACCTTGCCGGAGTGTAGAACGCAGCTGAACTGATAGATCCACTAAAAAGCCTTCTTGAGGCAGGTAAGAAGTTGCCCGTCTTGTGATCTTAATTCTTCTCCAAATTTATTCTCACACTAAAGAATTGACCTTAATACCTAAGCATAATTTAATAATCACATGATACGGCCTTATACGTAAATGAAGAATAGTTCGCGTCTCAACTTAGAAATTTATGGGTGTAACAAGGACCCACAACGAATTGTATACAGAAAGAAAAAGAGTCATTCCCTTATTTGTATACTCATTTATACAAATCTGATTTTATCTTTCCTCTCTCCATCCTCTAATTCTCTCCTAAAATCACTTATACACATTGATTTTTGAATTTCGAAATCTACTTTCTCCCTCATAATCGTGACATCTCATTTTATGTCTCTTCTCTCCATTCTCTAATTCTATCCTAAAATCACTCATACACATTGATTGTGAATTTTGAAATATACTTTCTTTCTCATAATTGTGGCATCACAATTCAAGGTAATCATCTAAAACGTGTTTCAACTCTTCTTTTTTTGTTTTTTGTTTGTATATATTTATGCTTGTCTTTTTTTTTCTCAAAAATCTTTTCCTAGACTTCAAATTTCAGATTTTTCTGAAAAAATGGATGAAGGAACTTGGATTACTAGAGGTATATCATTATGTGTCAAATTTGTTGATGATCCACTATAATTTTCGTTGGGTCTAACTCAAGCATCCTTAGATATTGAAATATATGTTGTTAAATCTTGAGTGAATGAAGAAATTAGATCCATTGAAGAGTTTGAATTCAAGCACCAAAATGACTCAATTATGATGCAATAAATTTTGAATTTTTTTCAAGCAAAACATAGAAGCAGAAATAATATATATATATATATATATATATATATATACACAAATCAACACATTTGTATATTGACAGAGTTATACATATACAATACCTTTATAATCAAGACATTTATAAAGTTTTTGATATATACTCAATTTTACTTTAACTTAACCTAAACTTCTTGGTCACTATAATTTTTCTCTACAATTCAAGTTTTTGATTGATACTGTTGTTTGTTTTGTCAATTAAAATAATATCGTTGACAAATAGTATTTCTATACATAAAACTTCATCCTATATTTTGTACGCAATTTATCCATAATTAGGATTTAGGGTAAATAAATACATAGTAATTATCGAACCCGCAATTACAAAAAATTCCTTAATTTGTAGTTAATCTCAACTACAAATTCTACTAATATAATAAGAGAGATGAAGATTTTGAAAAAACTTAGAAGATTACACTGTCTAACATAAAATATTATGTTACATAGCTTAGTAAGTAGTACTTAAAATATACTCCCTCTGTTCTTAATTACTTGTCCACTTTGAATTGGCACACCTATTAAGAAAACTATTATTGGCATAGTGAGTTTACCATTTTACCCCTATTAATTTTGAAGTTAATGAATTAAAAACTTGAGATTTTCAAGAAATGCTACATTTTTCAAAATAATTAATTGAAGGTATAATATGTTTAAAAAATTTCATTTCTTGATTTGTTCAAATAGACAAGTAATTAGGGATAACTAAGAAGAAAAATAGACAATTAGGGGCAGAGGAAATATTATAATGCTATTGAAAACAGTCTTTCTATAGTACACTTCACATTTTAATAAATTCTTGTGAAGCTACACAATTACTTTTATTGTTATTTGTAATATTTTATATTAAATTATTGTAACATAAATATTTTTCTCTAACAGACAATTGCCTCAAAAAATTTATTGAGAAATCTTGACGTAACTAATAAAATCATTGTCATGTAGTTAATATCACGAGTTTAAACTATGGAAATAATCTTTTAACTTATTATAATAGATACTTATGATCAACCCTTTTCAAACTTGAGCATCACAGCTTTTAATGCATCTTTGACAAATTATAATAGATACTTATGGTTCAACCCATATCAGCTTTGCACCAAACTGCCTATATTTATCATCGCAGATAGATCCCAGATCCAACTCTTTTTTTTTTTCGAGATGATGAAACCCAGAAACTCAATCACAAAAACAATATTCCAAAAATTCAAGGATGTCAGTAATCCGAGAAAACCCCCATTTTCATCATCATCAATTTTGGAATCAATTCCAAGAGAGAAAGTTGATTGTTTGGTGATTGGAGCAGGTATAGTGGGCATTGCAGTAGCTAAAGAGCTTAGTGTAAATCATGGTAGACAAGTTTTGGTTTTGGATTCTGCCCCAATTTTTGGAACTGGTACAAGTTCTCGTAATAGTGAAGTTATTCATGCTGGCATCTATTACCCTACTAATTCTCTCAAGGTTCTTTCTTGTTTTCATTTTTTCTAAGTTCTACTGTGAATCTTGTTGTTTTTTAGGCATACCCATTTAAGGATTTAGTTAAAAATCGAATCTTGGGGTAGCTTATTGGTTGAGTTTTCCCTTTTTAGCTGATAAAGATTTGTAGTTAAGTGTTACTGGAAGTCTGGATTTTAATTTTAGGCATGATATGTGAACAGACACTTAAACTTGAGATCTGCTAGCTAAGTAATCACTTTAGACAGCTCAACTTGTCTCCATTGTGTCAGTTGAACACTAGAACTTATAAAATGATCATCTAGATACCTCCGAAAGTTCTGTGTCATGTTAGCATTGGGTGTTCCCGAGACAGAGTGAGGATGAGTTGAAGTGTTTAGTTACCTCAGCTTGTCTCCATTGTGCCAGTAAGGTTTCAACTTATAAAATGATCATATGGATACCTTCATAATTTATGTGTCGCGTTAGCATTGGGTGTCCATGAGACATAGTGAGGACGAGTTGAAGTGTTTAGTTACCTCAGCTTGTGTCCATTGTGCCAGTTGAACACTCCTACTTACAAAATGATCAACTAGCTTGTGGGGTGAAAGTTTGGTTTTTGATACTGTTAATCAATCTAGTTTCTCGTATTCTCTACTGTAATCTTGTGTTAGTGGTCAGAACATTTCCAATTAAGATTGAACTGAAAGTTTGAATTTGATTCTGCTAATCAGTCAGGTTTCTTGTTTATGGCTTTAATGTTGCTTCTGTAGTTACTGAGTAAGCATGAATGGGAACTTTGAATTTTTATACAGTTAATAATCAAGTGAGTATTTCTTGCTATTTGGAAGAGGAGAAATAAGAGGTATCTCTTAAGCTTTAGTGGTGAAAGTTGAGTGTCTAACTAACTGGGAATACAAGTGGATGCAACATGGAGAAACTTGTTATCTTAGCTTGATTAGAGTACATTTACCTGATGTTAGAATTTCAAGTCGAGTTCAAGCACAATCTAGTTGTTGATTATCATGGCTACAATTTCAGTGCTAAACTCTGAGTTCACCCTGGATTCGATTTCAAAAACCTTGATTTACAATACTATGCAAATCAGTTGCATATGCTCTAGCGATATCAAATGTACAAAACTATGCAAATTAGCGATAGCTGGCTTGGCAATAGTCATTCTTATCTTTTCTCACTTCAATGCAAACTCTAATCTTACATGCATGGATCTCTTTTCTTGAAATTATAAAGGAGTAAGTGTCATTATTGGGATGTCGAATATCATAGTTGTGAAGTTTCAAAAACTATCATAAGCAGTTTTACTGCAAGGAGCTCCCACACATGAGCTTTAACTTCCAATTTTTTTTGCAGGCATCTTTCTGTGTTAGAGGGAAAGAATTGCTCTACATGTATTGCAAAGACCACGAAATTCCACACAAGCAGATAGGCAAGCTAATAGTTGCTACTGGATTATCAGAGGTTCCAAGATTGAGCGCTCTCATGACTCGAGGAGTTCAAAATGGGGTTGAGGGTCTGAGAATGATGGAGGGATATGAAGCTACTACACTGGAGCCCGAATTGCAATGTGTTAAAGCTTTATGGTCGCCTTCCTCGGGAATAGTGGATAGTCATTCCTTGATGCTATCATTGGTGGTAATGCTTCTCATCATTCAGTCTCCAAATATATTATGTGATATTGACTGATTGCTTATCACCATCCAAAGATCTCATTCTTTAGAACTTTGGGGAAAAAAATTTCTCTACTTAGAAGATCTCGATTTATCATTATTTGTTTACCTTTTTAGAATCATTGATGTAATATTGACAGGACTATGACCATACCATGGGTTTAGGGCGAAGCTGAAAGTCATGGGACGACTTTCTCTTACAATACTGCTATTATTGGTGGTCATATTGAAGGAAATCAAATTCAAATTCATGTTTCTGGGAGCAATGCCATTGCAAACTGGAATGGGAGCTCTGAATTGGACTCGGAACTAATTCTTATTCCAAAGCTTGTAGTGAATTCTGCAGGCTTAAGCGCTCCAGCCATTGCAAAACGAATGAAAGGTCTACCTGACGGTATTATACCTGCTTCTCGTTATGCTCGTGGTTGCTACTTCACACTTTCAAACACTAAATCCCCTTTCAAGCATTTGATTTATCCTATACCTGAGGTTGGTGGCCTTGGAGTGCATGTTACCTTGGATTTGAATGGCCAAGTTAAGTTTGGTCCTGATGTCGAATGGATTAAAGGAATTGATGATATTCCGAGCTTCCTCAACATGTAAGTTCTCGTTGATAATGTAAATTTTTGCATATTGAAGGTTGGAAAGCATGTTCTCCTTTTGAGTATTTCAGCCTGCTACATTCTTTACACTTAAAATGGAAAATAGAATTGCAGAACAGTCAAAAAAAAATCCTTAATGCTGGAAATGGTTACTCGTCGTGCATTATGAAACTAACAGGAGCAAAAGAATTCTAATCTCCGAGCTTATGATATTCTAGGTTTGATTACTCTGTGCGTGAAGACCGTGCAAATCAATTCTACCCAGCGATAAGAAAATACTACCCTGGTCTGAAGGATGGATCTTTGGAGCCAGGTTATGCAGGCATCAGACCAAAGCTTTCTGGTCTGGAAGAGGGTCCTACCGATTTTGTAGTTCAGGTAATATCGAACTGATTCTGAGTTTAGCTCAGTAGTCGATCTTTTTCATCCATGCATTACTGATTACACTACTATGATCATATGCAATTTTTTAAGTTCGCTAAAATTAAGCACAGCTGGTTCAACCGACAGAACATTAACGGTTCAGTTGTTTTCCCAGTGACCAAGTTATAGAAAGTAGTCTGATCGGGTCTTTTTCCCGAACTTATCAGACAGGAATGTGACTGACAGTCTCTAAAACACGTATATTGCAGGGAGAGGACGTTCACGGTATATGTGGTTTAGTTAACCTGTTTGGGATTGAATCACCAGGCTTGACTTCCAGTATGGCTATTGCAGAACATGTTGCTGCTAAACTACTGAAATAAGATGAGATTCTTCTGCTTGCACTGAATTCATATTTTATCTTGCAAGAAGTTTCAGATGTTAAGTTGGAGAACTCTT
Organism: Solanum acaule; assembly: GCA_036250505.1. Lineage (NCBI taxonomy): Eukaryota > Viridiplantae > Streptophyta > Magnoliopsida > Solanales > Solanaceae > Solanum > Solanum acaule. The sequence continues at coordinate 31,530 of JAJOOR010001301.1, forward strand.
ATAGCCGTAGAAATGTATTATCATTGAAATTTCGCCATCTAAGAAGGCGTAGATTGTACTTGCGTGTGAATGGTGACTTTAAACAGTAGCAACAGAGTTGTGAGCAACTGAATTCTGTTTGTACCCAAAACAAGAAACTTAAATAGTCATTGTTTAAATGTTTTCCATTCTAACAATTGATTGTCAGTACACAACACATACAGAGCCTCTTACACATCAGCTAGAATTGCAAATACTCTTTAACATCTATATAATTTTTAACATGTTCAACAATATGGTTCATGATAAAAACAGCCATCCACTCCTGATTCCTCAAAGGGAATGAAGCATGAGTTCCATTCTAAGTTTACACCCCGACAAAAGCAACCCCAAAATATTATAGAGCTTCAATATGTGATGAAGCCAACTAGGCAGCTGTTCTACCAACTCTCACCTGAGTTCTTGATATGACCATCCAAAAAACTTAACCGTGCTTGTATTATAACGTAGAAATTGTCATCGTTTACGTTCTTGTCTCCACTTGTAGACAGGTTTGGTTGTTGGGTTAACAAGCTCTTCTTCACGAAGTTTGCGTTTCCTTCCTGATTTCTGGTTAACATAAAATGAATTATTATAAGATCACCTTTTACAATCCTTGAATACGGAAAAGATATAACCTTAAATATACCTGTAGTTCTTTCTGCATTGCCATATCCATGTATACTTTCTCTAAATCTCTCACCCTGCTCTTTCTTGCTTCCAACTCTCTGTAAGATGTAGCTGTCTTCCTGCGCAGGAGATTCCAATAATGAAAAAGTTGACAAACTTTGCTATGAAACCAAAGGAAAATTAGTATACACATATATGAAAGTGCACAAATCGGCCACCACCCAACAAAAAGAAATAAAATAAAGGATTAATGCAATTCCCATAACCAAATTGGATCTCACACTTCTGCGCAGAGTGTTTTAAGGCATTTGTAATAGCAGATTTTGAAGAACGATTTGCAGAAGCTTCAATACGAGAACACTTAAAACATCAAGTAAACTGAAGTCTGAACGGATTAAGGTTCTTTTTCAGGCATATCCACAGTGGATACTGTTTCTTTTAAATTGCATTCCTTCCTTCCCTTCAGCAGTTACAAAGTGCTTGGTTGGGGTTGAAGTGAAGGAAAGGATCGGATAAGGAAGAAACTACACTCAGCTTCAGGAAATAAATGCCTCCAATATTTAACAGAAAAATAAGGTATTGGAACATGATTCAATAAAATGTAGCAGACCAGTTTTTGTATAAAAGGACCAACCATTTCAAAATATTTATCAGCTATATGGATAAAAAGATAAGTAAGTTTGGAATGCAATTGATGTATTCTTCTTTTTCCTTTTTTATTATTGATAACTGAGAATCCACGAGAGTCGGCCTGTGAATGTTCTGAAACTCTGTGGATATGGGATTTGCCCCTTCACCCTTATCCACTTAACACGTCACACTCTCACCACTAGACAGAAGACCCATGGAACCATATATCTCTAATCACAGACTAGATGATTAGTTTCTCTTATAAGGAACTAAGATCCAGTGTCAAAATCATCATAATAATGATAATGTTTTTTTTTTTTGGTTTCCCACCTGGTGTCCGGTACCCACATTGGAGCCCGACTAAATCCGGATTCGCTGGGAAGTCCCACATTGGGGGGTAAAGCGCTCCCTAACAAAGGCGACTCCGTACCCAAGGAGGCTCGAACCCGAGACCTCTTGGTTAAGGATGAAGGAGTACTTACCACTCCACCACAACCCTTGTTGGTATAATAATGATAATGTTGACATATCTTGTGAGGGATATGCTTGACAGATTTTAAATATATTGCTAAACGGTTAGATCAAATTCAAGTTCAAAACATGATATAATCTGTTGTACAACATAAATAAGAAAGAAAAGCCTGTAATTACCTTCTAATACTGCTAGGCAAGTTCCCCGAAGCAGCCAGATTACTACGTTCTGAAACTTTAGACGCTAGCTCTTCTGCTTCCTCCCTGACAAAACATAGAAAGCAAGAAATTTGAATATGGCATTGCAACACAGAGAAAGATCTTAACAAAAAACAGAAAATTCAAAGTGATATTTGGGTGGCACTGCAACACAAGGAATTTCATTTGCTTGCTGTCCAAAATGATTATAATAGATTTAAATAAAGCTCTTCGGAATCCTTATATAGAATCATGTCATCCTCTTCTCAAACATGTGGGATATAGAGGAGAGAGAACCAAAAGGATGATAAAAGAAAATGGCATTGCATGATTGTTTGAGGCCTAAACAAAGCAAAATACAGGAAAAAGGAAAAGATACTGAGAAAGACAAGTCCCAAGAGGCTGAAATCCCACATCAGAATTCAAGCTTGCACTGAGATACTTGCACAGTTTCAATGATTCAGTGTTTTATTTTTTATTTCTTTCCAAAGAGCCCAACATCAGTTAATTTCAACAATTCAGTCTCTCCTGAGAGGTTCAGTCATGAGTGGCACTAAATTTAATCAGGAAGCTACCTGCTTGGCTATTTTATTAGGACCAACAGAATTAGAGTTAGGTAATATTTGGAGATAATTTGTGAACAAAGCTTGGATATGAGTCAGATATCCATTCGAGATAATGATATACCAAAAAGGAGGGAATCGTTGGTCCTTCTGGTTCAGTCATATGGTAAAAGTCAACCGAGATCAAGTGATGAGGTTTCAGCTCATGAAGAAAGCTAAATATTGGATGCAATATGTCTGGCCAATGAATTACCATCAAGTAGAGGGCTCCAAATGAGGCTTTAGTTGTACGGTAACAGTGAACTATTTTCTGAAGTTGAATGATATATCAACCCATGAAGAAAATTAAAAAATGAACGAGAATTTTCAGGTAAATTACATTCAAATAGATGTTTCCAAACGTGACTGTAATTTGACTGTGTACACACGTAAACACAAGAAAGTTATTTCAATCCTATATTCTGAATGTGTAACAATGGATAAAGAATTAAAGAGGTATTTCTAACCTGTCTTCGGCATAGTAGACACGTTTGTTTGATGGCTGATTATCAAGCGAGTGCAGCATGGCGGTTAACTTCTCGATTTTCTGCATACAATAAGAGTTATTTTTTGATGACCAATACAATAAGAGTTGTTGACAAGAAGGAAGCTGAAGAAACTTCTCAATTCTAGGGATCAACAAAGAGAGATAGAAAAGAATGTCATTAGAACGTGAACCACAATAAGCAACAGTAAACCTTTTTCTCACTCTGAACTTTCTGTAAAATATAGCCTATATCCTGAGTCTTCATTAACATGAGTTCCTCTGGAGTGTATTTATTTGCTTGGCTCCTGGAAACAAGGAACAGTGTCCAACAAGTCAGGTCAATCACGACTGAGGAAGAAATCAGCTTAACCAAAAGATAGAATATTCATATCTTACTCCAATTTGTGCACTCCATCAACAGTTTTTGTTTTAACCATCTTGAAGTAGAACTCATCTGGATTTCGAAATGCTGCTTTTTCCTTGAGTTTCTGTGAGGCAAATAACAAATATCACTCACATATCCAATCATATAAAATGTAAATGATCATTCAGGGCAAAGATAAAGGTCCCACCAAATAAAAAACCAAAAGAATATGTAGGAATCCCTTCAAAAGGACTACTAACAAAACACAATCAAGGGTTTTGATCTTTTTTTAAGAACGAGAAATCAGCCAACTGCAGCCTTCGAAATTGGGGATGATGGACTCACCCCTCAACCCTTCTCCACTTAAATACTCAGCTTAGTTCTTGAACATGTGACCAAAGAACAAGTTCCTCAACCTTTGCCAATTGAGCTCATCCGGAGGCTCAAGGGTTTTGATTTTTTAATACAAATGAACTGTAAAAGCCCCATTGTGGGAAGCTGACCTTTTTTCCTTCTTCCAATCTTTCATTCTTTTACCAAGTGGAAAAAAAATTTGGGCCTTGCAGCAAATATCACACAGCGCTAAACTTATTCATGTCTCAACCACATATCAAGCTTTAGCAGCAACAACAACATACCCAGCATAATCCCGCTTGTATGGTCTGGGAAGGTAGGATGTACACAGGACTTTACCCCTACCTTTGTGGGGTAGATAGGCTTTTTCTGATAAGACACTTGGCTCAAAAGAGGTGCAATAGAAACAGGATAGACAAGATAATAACGACAACATATAGAATTCAAAATAATAATAATGAAGAATCGGATACTATGTGAATACTAGTTAAGAATACTAAAAAAAGAGAAAGATGAGACTAGCTCCGTGCCTCTTCCTCATAAAAGTACTCAAACACACGGATTGCCAACTACCATGCTACCCTATTCTCCACCTCCAAACCTTCCTATCTAAAGTCATGTTCTCTTCTGTAAGCTGAAGATTTAACGTATCAAGCTATAGAATACCTTTGAATTCAACTAATTCCATATCTAAATATTCCTATCTAAGGTCATGTCAGCTAACATATTGAGCTATAGAACACTCTGAATTCAACTAATTCCGTATCACGTTTTCTTCTAACTTGTAAACCTTTCAATTCCTCGTAGAACAACAAAACAAAACAAAAAAGGCTAAATTTTACCTGTAAAGCCTGCTCCTTTTTGTGGAATGCTGCCGCCCGTACCACATAATCTTTGTGTTTCTCAAGCAACCCGAATTTTTTCCTTGCTTGTCTGATAAAAAAATTTACAACAAGATTAAACCAAATCAACTCAAAAACACATACAATCAGTATAATATGTGAAATAAATTACAGAATCACTTACGGTTGAGCTCGCTCCTTATGAGCTCGTCTAGGAATTGCATTCTTGAACGACGACATTTTACAATTGATTAATTCACTGAAGTAACAACAACGAAAATTCTTCAAAAAAAAATCACCTTTTTTCCCAGACAGCAAAAAGCAAATCTACAGGAAGAAGAAGAAGAAGGGTTTGGTGCAATTGCAGGGGTTTTAGGATTTGGGCTTTTTACTTGACCCGTTACTAAGATGAGGATGGGTTTTAGAATTTGAGATGGGCTAAATGAAGTTTGGGCCAAGGTATTTTAGAATGGGCAAATTACAGAAATCACATACTTTTAAGGTAAAATTACAATTTATCCCTTAAAAGTTTATAATTAGTACAATAATATAAGCGCTAATACATTAATCTGATGCGCGAGATACATTAATCATTAAGTAAGATACATTACATTTTATACATGATACACTAATCTGATGCGCGAAAATGAGGGATTTTGGAGATTTGTAAAACTTATAGGCGATAATGGTAATAAGTAAACTAAAAGGTGGGATTTCTGTAATTTTTCCTTTTAATAATGTATAAATTTTAGGAATCACATAGTTTTAATATGAAATTACAATCTATCCCTATTTAGTTTGTAATTACATTAATCCCTGAAAAAGTAAAACAAATCGGATATATAATATGTAGCTCGGATATATTAAAAACTAGCTCGGATAATTAAAACTTGGATACATTATAAAATAATTTAGAATTAGGAGAGAAATAAGGGATTTTAGAGGTTTTTAGAAATAGAAGGAAATATTAGAAATAAGGGAAACATAAAACGTGTATTTCAGTAATTTTTCGATTAATCAAATGACCCCCAACCCACTCACGAAATTGTTTTAATATATAACCATATCAACTCAAAGAAAATTCTTTGGTGATTTTATAAGGGTCATTTGCACAAATGGCTCATTTCGGGGATGGTATTTAATTTTTGTCCTTTGGCATTTTAACTAAAAAAAATAAGTCATCGAAAATATCTCTAACATTGACATAACAAATAATTTTTGTTTGGCATAAGTTTATATTTATGTAGCATAATATAACACAATTTATGCTGCTTAAATCCTATAAAACTTATATCGATAGAGGCAAAAGTTCATTTAGAACCCACATATCACAAGTTATGTTGTAAAAGGCATAATTTAATTCATAGAGAGCTTATGTTGAGAGAGATAAAACTTCAGTTTCAAAACTCTTAAGTTATGTTGTAAAAGACATAAGTTAATCACTACAAAACTTATGTCGATGAAGACAAAAGTTTTCTAAACCTATGTCTGGTGAAATTAGGTCATAGATAAGGGTGCTTTGATCCATAAATTTTCATTAAATGAGCCCTATGACTAGCATTTCGGCTATGGGTTTATCAACGCTCGGTATAGTACTCTCTAGTCCCTTCCTTTATTTGATTTTTATGTTGTTTTACATCGATGTTAGGAACTTATATTGATGCCCGAATAAATTTGAACTTACGACGAAAAGTCTTATATATATTAAAAGGTAAAACGCTTCCTAACAAAAACAATTTCATACTAAGAGGAACTCAAACTTGAGAACTCTCATTAATAATAACAAAATACTTGTCGTTCCACCACCATCCTCGTCGATTTATGCCCTATTTAGTTTGAAGTGATAAGTTGAAGAAAAGTCCCAAAGGACCGCATCTTTTCTGTCCAATAATATATATATTGATATACCAACTTTTCAAGAAGTTTCATGGAAGTTCAAACTTGAAATTTTGTGTATTTTAATCTTAGTATCAGAATCTACAATCTTATAGAGATAAGGGATAAAATCTATTTACGTAGATGCGCTTACAAGACTATTAGGATTTATATCTATATTGGCTTGGTTAAAATGTTTGTCTTGTGATAGTTATACCTATTTGTTCAACATTATAACGAGTACATTAAATTTGACCTTTCTAAAAAGAATATCATATTTAGTTAGTACTTCCTCTGTCCTTAATTACTTGTTCACTTTTTCTTTTATAGTTGTCCCTAATTACTTGTCCATTTTGACAAATCAAGAAAGGACAATTTTTTTTTACCTATTATACCCTCAATTAAATGACTAATTACTTTGAAAAATGTAGAACTTTTCATCCACTTCATAATTAATAGGGGTAAAATGGTAAACTCATTATGTCATTAATTGTTTTCTTAATAGGTGTGTCAATTCAAAAGTGGACAAGTAAATAGGGATAGAGAGAGTATTTTATAAAATTCTATATTACAAAACTTCAATTGTTTGAACACATGTTTACTAGTCACATAATTAATAGTAATTCTTATCGTTGCGCCAAAACTCTTATTAGTCGTTATATTCAACCAAACTTTTCCATAAATCCATTATGGGAATATATATACTTGTTTACTACTATTTCAAGTGGATGTGATTATTGTTAATTGGAAGATCTCTTGCTAAATGCCAAGTTTCAGCCCCACAAATATAGTGGAAGACTTAATTGAAAAGAAAAGTAATTTGTTTTATAGTTGTTTATAGTTGAAAAGAGAAAAAAAAGTTAATCTGAAATAGTTGCTTATAAAAATAAAATAATACAATATGTCAGTAACCTAATATGAAAACACATCCTCCGAAAGTATGAAATGTCTAATTTTTTGTCCAAAGCACGAAAAAACACTCTCCAAGAGTATGAAATGTCTAATTTTTTAATCAAAATATTCATAGTAATAGTAATATATATATCTTTTTACATTGTCATATCAAAACAAGGGAAAAATCAATTTATTTCTAGATGAAAATTGGAGTCCGGAGCCAAAAGAGCAACTTTTTTCTTTCAAAAAACTAAAACGGCACATCAAAAAAAAAATTAACCAAAAGGGCAAAATCGCTCCGTCACAAAACAAAAATAAAAATCGCTACCTTAGCAGTGATTTAAAAAAAAAAAAAAACTTTTTTTCTTTAAAATAGCAGCGATTTTGGTTAAGAATTTTTAAAAAAATAAAATTAATTTAATATTCTATTATTATTATTTATGATATATAATTCAATTTTCCTCATGCTTCAACAATTTTATTGAGTATACTGTCGTCTTGTTTTATCATTTTTATATTATTAATAATAAACAATAGGCATGAATAAACATGAAAATAATAGCACTAGGCATGAAAAACGCTGCTCCTACAGCGATGTGTAAGGAAAAAAAAAATTCTGACTTAAAATCGCTGCCACAACAGCGATTTTTAATAAAAATAATTTATTTATTTTTACAAAATCACTCCCCTGGCAGCGATTTTTAATAAAAAAAAAAAAGAAAAAAAAGTTTTTAGAGGGCAGCATTTTTCGTCATTTTGTCAGAGGGAAATCGCTTCGTCAGGAGCGATTTTACCCTTTTAGTTTTAAAAAAATTTGATGTGCCCTTTTGAAATTTTTGACAATTTTTTTTGCCCTTTTGGCTCCGGACTCATGAAAATTGTATTCTGCAAATTCTCTCCTAAACTAGAAGATCATTTAAAGTTAACTTTTCACAATCGACTAAACATTCACACAAAATGAATGGAGTAATATATATATCGTTAGATCATGAAATTATCGATTGATATAATCAATGAAAATTCAGATGAAACTTCTTGCTCCCATTTGATTTCGCTCTACCTAACCTACGTGAGGAATAGGTTGGGGCGATCTACCTAAATTATATGGAAAAAAAAATACAAATGAAAACTATCGTTTTTGGTTGCCATTTGCATTGAGAAATTTCGAGGAAGTTTAAGAAGAGAACACAAAATGGAAAATTTTCCACATTACCTTACTGTCGTTTTTAGAGAAAAAGGACATTGGTAGGTTAGATGTCAAGTTGTACCTAAAATCAATTATTATTTATTGAATTGAATTTTCTATTGGCTGTATGAACAGAGAAAATAGTATTATGGCACACGACAATTGTATAAGCGTTTTGGAAGTGCTAATTACGTGACTCAACAGTACTAAAGTTTGAAATATTTTTTCCGTCTCAAAATAAGTAGCAAGTATTGTTTTAGCTTTTTTTAACGTTTATTGAAGAAATATTAATAAATACAAAGTATTATTTATTAAGTTTTTCTTTTTGGATTCATATTTGGTCTCCGATATTTATATTGAAGTTCGACTAAATTTAAATTCCGCTTCCTAACAAATGTGACTCTCTCTCACGTGGTCACATTGGTATAATTGAAACCAATTACTCTATGTCTAGCTTTTAAGTTTTTAAAAATTAGATTTATATTTTCTTTTTAAATAATACATAAAAAATTGTTATAAATTACAATAATAACGACTTAAAATACTTTTATAACATAGACAAATTTTGATCAAAGAAAAACTTGATGGACTCTCAAAATTTCAATTGTTTCACTTAATTACTTCATAGTTTTACTTCTTCATTTATATTTTGAATCTTATAGATAAAAACACTACTCAATCCAAAATAATGAAAAGACTACACTGAAATTAATTAGAATCTGAGTCCATATATATTATGTCCCATTTCATTTAACGGGGTCCATAAATCTTTTATACACAATATTGGCATGATCATTCTTCTAATTAATCCAAATTATTGAATAATCACTCATTTTTTTACCCAAAAAAGATAATAAAAGGACTTATTTTTTCAGGAATCACAAGCAAAGATTTTGATCAAACGATTCATCTCTGCTGTTCCATCATAAGACTAAAGTCCTCGAAGCATACGAATCCATCTCCATTTTTATCCACACCTCTTATCATACGCCGGCACTCCTCTAACGTGCACCGTCCATCTCCGATCGTTCTAAACACGTTAAACAGCTCCTCCGCCGTGATCTTCCCGTCGTGATCGGCGTCGAAAAACTCAAACGTATCTCTCACCTCGGAATCACACGACGGAGGACCGAACGCCGAGCTTATAGCTCCGAATTCCTGTAAACTAATACATCCATCTCCGTTTACATCTACTTCATTAAGCAATTGTACTAGTTCCTCCTCGGTTGGAGGATCCGATCCAACTCGAGTCAAAATCACCGAGAGTTCCTCCTTATGTATCTTCCCGTCGCCGTCTCCGTCGATCATTTGAAAGGCTTGTACGAGTTCGGAGTAAACTTCGGCAGGGATTTCAGACGGCCATTGAGTAGTAGTACTGGGTAGTACACTTGTCGGAGTGGTTACGGACCCGGAGGAGGAGGAGGAGGTGGTTACGGACCCGAATGAGGGGTTTTCGGATCTGGTAATGGATCGTTTTTTTTTGGATTTGAAGAGCTTTTTGGGGAGATTGGTGATGAGCTTCATGGTGATGGAATTTGTAGAGTAAAAAGGAAGAGAAGAGAGAATGGTGAAGAAGGAGAGAGGAAGGAGAGGAGGTTAAATGGGAGAAGGAAGTAGCAAGCCATAGTGAGCTTCCAGGAAATTTCCTAGAGTGAATGATAAGAGAAAATCAGGTTCTATTTATTTGGTTCCTTTAGTTACCCATCACTCGGTGTTCGGTACTCGTGTTAAAACCTAGTTAAATATGAATTCGTGATGAAAAAATAGTGGTAAAATGAAGTGCTTGAGAATTTTGAGATTTTAAATTCAAAATTCAGTGGAGATAAAAAACACTAGGTGGTTCTTCAATTCTTCCTATATGTTATAGCACAAAGTTATCTGATACATGTTATTGGTGAAAGGTGATAGATTTCACATGACCTTAGCGAAAGCTGGCACAGATGCCACTATCATTAAAAAAAAAAAAAAGTTTTCTAAAGAAGGCGATTTTATATCCAGCGTCAATCAAAACCTCTGATTAATTAAAGAATGAATAGGTGTTTACCAAACTCCACCATATATATTGTTGGTGTGATTTTTTCTTTAGTCTATTCCATTTATGTTTTCTTTTTCTTTTTTTTTTCCATCTTTTTATCTTGATATGCGTAGGAAAATTTTATATTAGGGATCAAAAGATTTTTTTTTAATAAAGGTAATTTTTATACTCCCTCCGTCCCATTTTATGTGGCACCATTTTCTTTTTGGTCAGTTCAAAAAGAATGTCACATTTCCTTATATGGTAAGTATTTAAAGGTACAATTCTTCTTTTATCCTTGTTGGTTCCACATAATTTTAAAGATAGTACTCCAATACATTTATGAGGAGAGAGAAAAGTGAGTCTACTTTTTAATATGACTATTTTTTGAAGGGGCAATTTGGTAAATATTTCAAAATTTTCATTTATTTCTTAAACTTCGTGTCCGATTAAAGTTGCCACATAAAATGAGACGGAGGGAGTATCTAGTAAAGCTTGAATTTGAGATGTCTAAATGAAGAAGTATTTGTCATATACCACCACAACATTTGCGGACATTTACTTTCGTTTATTTTAATTATATATGTTGGTTTTTCTATTTTATTTTAGGAGAAAATTCAAAATTTATTTGTGTATTATCTATTTTCCATCAAAGAAACTCAATGTGAATTGGATGAGTACTCTAATGTGTACATGGTTAGAAAAAAGTCTAAATTTAGCACTTGCATTTTTTTTCCTTTTCAACATGGAGTTTTGGGATTAGCTCATATTCGAGGGATTGTGACATTTTGTCTTGATCATTATAAATATAAAAGACATTATAATTTGATGTCATTTTCACTTTCATTTGACTTATCACTAGCAATTTGTTCGAAATTCAAAACTTATTTGATAATGATAGAAAAATCTTAACTTCATCCTCAATGTTTGATTATGGAGTATAGTATCTCTGTATTAAAATTTCATTCAAAGTTAAAAAAGAGCAAATTCTAGTTTCGTGTCTCTAGTGTTGATGAGATCAAATAATTCGGTTATCTTTGAATATAAATTTAAAATTTAAACTCTGAGAATTAAAAAAACTTTATGATATGAACTATTTTATCCTCTAGTACATTTATTTGATGCAAATATTCATGGTTAATGATCTTGACACACTAGATAATTAAATCAGAAAGATAAAAACAAGAATTGTTATAACTTTTGATCAATCTAAATTGTGAGTTACATAAAAGAAACACAATATATAAAACCAAGATACCTAATATACTCTTGATTCGAAAAAAGTGATATATGCAGACTTTATCCTACATAAAAAATTGTCTTATCAAATACAAATTTCATAAACTTTTCTTCTAGCTAGGTACAGTGCACCAACTTCTTAATCTCTACATTATAGTTATAATTAAGATAATCAACAAACCACAATCTTTTAATATCTAGATTAAGTGTTCACTAATCCCTTTTGAGTTTATTTACTAATTTTTTATTATTTAATTTTGGAAAAAAAGAGTGCATGTGAAAGATTAAATATAAAAATAGTCCAAGTTCTGCTATCACATGCAACTTCATTTATTTATTTAATTTTTTTTTCGTCTGTTAACTTTTTGGCCAACGAGATATAATTGGCACACAGAGAAAAAGGCTTTAGCTCACTGTCTACAGCAAATCGAAATTTTGGAACTATATATTAACGTGATATACAAAGTGTATCTTTCTCTAATAAAATAATTATGTGGTCCTAAATTGAACTTGAAAATATAAATTCATTACAATTAAAAAAAGATATTTCTACCTTTTTCTAGCTTTCATAATATAATTTCATTTTTTAAAACAATAGTACAATGAACGGAGACACAAAGGGGAGCTTTGAGCATTATCTCTTAGAATCGTGAAAATAATTATTAATATTTGGATTAACGTATATGATTTACATTACAATTTTTGAGGTATAAGTTTTTTCTAAATTCTGCATGAACGTGAGATACTTTGTGCATTAGTATTATAACCTTAACAAACGGGACCATTGTTACTTGCAATTAAGAAATTTACTTGAAATTGTATTTAATTTGTTCAGAAGTGAATGTTTTAGTTATGCTTTTTAATGTGGATAATAGGATTTTGCAGTTTTATTTTAGGGAAAACTACATAAATGGGCCATAAAATCTAAAATAATTACAAGTTCATATTCAAATCTAAAGTAATTCCGGAAATACCCATTCTCTCATAAATAATTACAGTCCATACCCCCATTCATTAAGAGTGATAATTTTCGCTTAAGTGATACTAAATCGGTATCATATATTGTATTGGTATCATTAAAGTTGATAATTTCGCTTAACTGATACTAAATCAGTATATATATACTGTATTGGTATCATTAAGGTTTTTTGTTAAAAAATTACTTATTAGTCAATGATATTATAAGAGTATATATGTATATTGTTGTGGTATCATTAATGTTTCTTGTTCAGAAATTACTCATTAGTCAATGATACTATAAGAGTATATATAAACTCTTATAATATCATTTTCTAATGATAATTCTTGACAACAAACCTTAATGATACAAGTACAGTATATATACACTGATTTAGTATCAAGTCAGCGAAATTATCAGTCTTAATGATACCAATATAGTATATATGATACTAATTTAGTATCAGTTAAGCAAAATTAGTAAATGAGGTATACAGTGTAATTATTTAGTGGGATATGAATGTAAAGAGACATATATTTGTAATTATTTTGCTTTTATGGGTATTTGCTTATTTTCCCCTTTATTTTATCGAGAATTCCGTAACTAACGTTCATAAGTAACTAGAATAATTTATTAAAATAGAAAACTGTGCTTTGACTAGATGAGTCAATTTTGACTCACAAATGTGTTACACACCCAAATTTAAGTGGATTGGAATAACTTAGGTTACGTAGAAACTCAATTAATAAATCCGTCCATTTATCGTCTCTAAGGAGAGGTCGGAGATCATCCCACCATATTCCTAGCTTGATGGTGCACTCTTTATTTAACGATTAAAGAATAATTACAGTCTAACTTTGATTTAAATTATTTATTTTTTAATGAAAATTCTAACTCGACAACTATGATAGGAACGATTTTACATCATTATTGTACCTTACAATAGTATTCTTTGTTAACATTCCAATCAAAAGTCCATGGATATCTAGAAGGCCAAATGCCCCACAAGAACCCATGTTGATTAATTAAGTAGTAATTCATTTAAGTTTATACGACATTACTAAGAAAATTATACAATTTTTATGTGGAGATTCCTATTTTGTGTGCTGAGAATGTTGGATTTTCTCTCTTAATTATTAGATCATACTCCCTCCGTCCCATTTTATGTGGCACCATTTTCTTTTTGGTCAATCCCATAAAGAATGTCATATTTCCTTATATGGCAAGTATTTAAAGGTACAATTTCTCTTTTACCCTTGTTGGTCCCACTTAATTTTAAAAATAGTACTCCAATACATTTATGAAGAAAGAGAAAAGTGAGTCTACTTTTTAAAGGGCAATTTGGTAAACATTTCAAAGTCTTCATTTATTTCTTAAACTCCGTGCCCGGTCAAATATTGCCACATAAAATGGGACGGAGGGAGTAATTTTTTGCCTTGCCTTTTATTGAAATTCAACTTTTCTTGAAATTGCTTGTTAATTAGCTAGTCCATTTTGGATGCACCAAGTATTGAAAATTTTACTTTTTTAACAATAAATTCTCTCTTATCTCACTTTGGATACAAAATAAGTATCTAATTTGTAACTAAGTCAAGAGTCGTAAGTCTATTCAAAGATCGATTCAAAATTTTAAATCGATTACACGTGGACCAGAATTTAAAAGCCACATACCAAAAGAATTTCTAATGTCTTTTCTTAAATGAGGAAATGAGTGAACATAACCCTTTATAATGTGAATAGAAGAAAGTAACTAATTTTAAAATATAATATTTCCCAACTTTTGGCATTTCTAGAACTCTAATACGTGCAATCATCTTTATATAACATAGTTACTATGATTTTGTTTAGTTAGTTTACTTCACATATGTAACCAGTCCACCGATGTTCTTCAATGTTACTTAGACTCTTCAAAATATTATTATACATGTATTGAATCTTCGAAAAAATGCATTACTTTTAAAATTCTTTTGGCCAGGATTTAAAGAGTAGTCACAAACCCTTGAATGGCAGACAATAAACACATGCAATTACTTCCAACAACAGCACTAGCCAAACCACTTTTCCAATGAGAAAGTATATGCATAACATCACAATAAGTGGACTATATAGCTTCTCATAGCTTTAAATACATTGTCTAGTTCTAACATCCACAAGCATATATGTCAACATAATACCCTAAAAAGACAACCACAAATCCAACTACATTATTCCCAAAACAAAAAAAAAAAACATGTCAAAGTAGTTGTTAGAAAAAGCTTTATGAGTTAGACCATGTGGAAAGAACTATTACGTTATCAGGTTAAGTTGACCTACAACAACAGATAACTCTTCATATGAGACTTGATATGATAACCTGATAAAAATAGAGTAATAACCGGTTATAACCAGTTAAACTGCACTGATAGTATAAGGATAGTTTACACAACATGTCATATCTTATATGATCTGATTTTTTGTTACTTCATCTAGTACTGCATTTTCTGTTTCTCCATCTTCTGATGCTGAACTTATATCCATATCCTTCTCAGGATTTTCGAGTTGCACGCATTCGGCCACTGGATCATGAAAGCAACTGTTGTTTTCTGAATCAAGACTCCTGTTTGATGGAGTTAAGTCTCCTCTCCTTACCACATTGAATACAATCCCATTGTTAGTCCTCTCAGTCTGTAGTAAATCACCTTCAGCGACGATAATTCTGATGTCTCTTTGATCAAATTCTGTATCTGATCTTCTATCAGGTGTTGTCACTCGTGGAATCGGAGAAAGAGGCTCCCTGCCTACAACATTGTTGAGGTCAATACTCAGTCCTCTGCTCGATCGTTGTGAAGGATGCATTTCCAAGTTTTGTACATAGTCGATAAACTTATCAGCTGATCTTGTCCTCATCAATGGACCACCTGATCTCGTCCAAGAGTTATTATCCGTGTTTTCAGACTCACTATCACTACCATGATGATCATGTGCAGCATTCTTGTTATTACAACGCCAGTTTTGTCCAGCATTGTGATGATGAAGAGAGGAAGAAGCATCCGCGTGAAAGTCTTCTTCAAGGGAGCCTGTTGAGTTCTCTCGTGCAATGCAATTCCAAGAAGGAATACGTCGAGAAGCATTGAGTTTGACTGTGCTGCTTGGCATCCCTTGTGATGCAGCAGCTGCTCTCTCCGCGCTCCTTTTTAGTCTACGCATATGGTTGAGTATTGCTACACACTCATCAAGAGCAAGCTCAATTCCACAATTTGCCTTGATGGCTGATAGTTTCTCCCAAGTGCATCTCCTCCCTTGATTTGCTGCTTTTTGAACCTCCAAAGTAGAGGGATTCTGTATGATCTTCAAGTACTGGATCATAACAAACATTTGGAGAAATGGTCAGTTATGAAGCCAAACTATATACATGATGTTTATCAGGTATCATTCAGTCGCGTATAACCACCCTTTGTCGGAAAATTATATAGAAAATGATACTCTGCATAAACAGGTCAAAAATTACTTCTTAGCCAAATTCCTGGCTTTGCCACTAGACTCTCATGGACATACCTGAGCAAGAGTGGCTGGCATTACAACGGTGACATCGCCTTCCCAATCTTGAGCAAATAGCTTGGCTAATCCTCTCAAGGGAAAACCAAGTTCCAGTACCTGATTGCATCTGTGCTTCACTTCCATCTCAGTAAGATGAGCAAGCTGCATAAACCAAATACTCATCGTTACATTTGCCCACGTAAATTCTCCGTCTTCTAAAGACACAAACATAATCTCAGGAGTATGTAGAACAAACAAGTCCAAAGATTACAGGAAGTATCAAGAACCAAAAGCATACCTTTGCAGCAAAGTTGCCTCCATAAGCTCTTATAAACTCTTTGATCCTGAGTAAAGGAGCGATATGTGGATTTGCCTGGCTCACGATAAAGTGGTTTACGTTGAATAGCTCTTTTAGCTGCATCATAGGCAAATCAATCTCCAAGCTACCATCCCTCCATCGACGAGCAGATGAACCAGAAGCTGCAGCCTGATCAGGTTCCAAATGAAATGGTGGATGATAAGGAACAAGATTACCACTTCTATCCTTTGCCATCAGTTCTTGAGCTTCAAACAGACCAGGAAAGGCGCAAGAAGCAGTCACAGCACTCCATATAACAACATGAGGTGAAGTCAAGTAGTTTAAACATCTAGGAGGTTCATGTTTTCTAGGGGAGCAAACAGTAATCCCTAGAACTCGACCAGTCATATCGTAAGCTTCTTGGAAAGTAAGATTATTCGTGAGATGGCGTAACATCACCTGCAACTGCCTAATCTCATGTACAGCCCCTTGTCTCATGATCCTCCTGAAAACAGTAAGAATTCCACCCATCTGTTCAAACGGCTGCAACACATGCCAAGAATCCTCAAAAAAACTCTGCAGCTCAGGCCAAGACCGAGTTGCAACTACAGAACACATAATCGATCCAACACTCGAACCAGCAATTATCCTTGGCATAAGCTTGTGCTCAACCAATGTCTTAACCACACCAACATGAAAAGCTCCCAAAGACGCGCCCCCACTTAAAAGCAATGCTGTCCTACCAAAAGCATGTCTTGTTTCATGCATAAAAGCAAGCTTCTCCTCCAACAAAATCTCATCTGAATCATAATCACATACCATTTTCAACTGAGTTGAAACCTCATCAATATACTCCTTAATAAGTTTAGGCACATGAAGCCTACCTTTATGAAGCTGTGGATTACACATATTACCAAGATTTCTCACAAGATCAGCCCTCATAAAGAACATAATATCTCTTAAAGATCCTTCATTACGACGATGTTGAAGTTCTTGAAGTTTATTTACAACTAACTCTTCATCATAAAACTCTGCTTCATTCATTTTAGGTGTCTCTTTCTCCAACATTTTCGCAGCATGAGCCCATTCTTCATAAGTTAATGCAGATTTCATCATATTCCTCCAAAATTTCCTCTTATAAACCATATCAGCCCTGATTTTTACATTCGTATATCGCCTCAACAAGAAGGCTAGAAGTGTTACTATTGCTAATATCCCTTGTGGATTACGCGGGTGAAACCATTTGATCAAAGGTGTCAAGTAGTATGACAGACAATTCTTGATCTTGTACAAGTAATATATCAAGAAATGAAAAATGTTATGCCTCAACTGCGATATTGATTTGCAAAACAAGACTCGAAAGGCTATTGTTCGACCTACAATTGAAGAAGGTCCTATGGAAATGAACTCTACTTTAGCCTCATTACTTATATCCATAACTTAGTGATTGTAAACAACTTCTAAGATTAAGAAAATGAAGAAAACTATTCACAAGATTTAGGCAAAATCAGATGGAATCAAGAACTAAACACTAAAACATGTGCTAGTAGAGTTCAAATAGTGACTAAATATCTCAAAAAGAGATAAAAAGATTGAGAATTTCACTTCAAGATTCAATTTTTATCATACCAACCAAATAAATGTCCAAAAGGGTCCTAGGAAACAACATGAAAAATTAAAAAAAAATAAAGTACCAAAAAATTTCAAACACTTCCCATGGTTACTGAGTTCACATTTCAATGTAAAAAGAAACTGAAAGATTGAGAATTTCAGTTCAAGATTCAATTTTGATTATACTAACTAAATAAATGTTCAAAAGGGTCCTAGAAACAACAGAGAAAAATGACAAAAATAAAATAAAATAAATTGACAGTGCAATGGCATGTTGTATGGGTTTATTTTTAACAAAAAATAATTGGGATTGGAAATGGTAAGAAAGTCCATAACTTTGAGTTGGATAACGATATGGAACTATATGTGTCAGCTATTGGAAATATGGATAGACACTATTATTGGAACTTGAAATCAATTTTTATACTACTAAATACTATTCAACAATGAGCTAAAGTTTTGTGTGTAAGTAATCATTCATTCTATAGGTCTTTGAGTTCGAGTCCTATAACTTTTCGATGCGAATCTAAATATAGTGAGGTCGTCAAGAAACGATTCAAACATTTTCCAAAGTTTGTTACATATTTAGCAAAAGGACAATATTATCATTTTTGTCTTTTTCTACTTTTGGCCGTGTCAATATGTTCTTGATTGTGACAAATTTCTTGGATATATACTAGAGATATATAGATGAGTATTAGTTTTCATTAATGTAACATCTTTTTCATTGGCTACTGTTTATTGCTTGCAAGCAATTCACATAGAAGAACAAGTGTATGAAAGATGTATAGATTGTTTGGGAGAAGTATAAATTGTTGTTTCCTTATATAATTTTGGACGATCCCATCTCATAAACTAAGGATTTTAAGATAAATTAATTTTTACTTATCTAACCGTAATAGTTTAATTTGTCGCAATCCATTTTATAATATATATCCACATCATCTTATGGATTTGTTGGACTTTAGCAGTCTAACCTTCGCTATCATACAACCACTATTTAATTAGACATTTGGCTCCCCCTATGTATATAGTATATATGGTGGAGTAACATGTAATAAGTGGTGTATACACAATTTCATTTGGTGTAAATTTTTTTATCGAAAGGGTTTGATTGAATATTCTTCTCATAAATTGATTCGAACATCAAGATTATAAAAAATATTGAATTTCCGAAATAGTATGTTATTTGTCTTTAATATAACATTTGCATTAGATAATGCATATTACATTTTGTTTACTACATCTAAATTTAATTATTTTATTGGATATAAGCAACAATAGCAGTAATATCATCAATTTTTCCTCCTATATGTCGTCCCTCAGATGCTCTAGCAAATGGTGTATCTGCAAATCTATCAAATGAATTATACAAAGCAATGTTCCCAATTTGACTAGCCAACTCCTCTGCCTCCAACTTCTGGTCAATCGCTCTTCGAACAATTTCCTCTATCTCACTATCATTCATATTATCAAGCATCCCATCCGTCCCAACCATCAAAATATCATCTTTCTCAACGTTTAATTCCATCTCCTGAGCAACGCTAGGATTATCTGAATTGCAGTTCCCCAATTGATACGGACATCCAAATCCTCGTTGTTGTATTGGCGACTTGTATATAATATTTCCCTTTCTGATTAGGAAAAATCCACTATCACCAACATTAGCAGCAACTATAGTATTTTTCACCGAGTTAAGAGTTATAATACAAGCAGTAGATGATCCTTTTGAATTTGTGTTTTTGTATGCTTCTTCAAGAACCCTTTTAGGGTTCACATGACCTCTCATTGATTCGTCATATGTAGCGATAAATGAATTCTTCATAAGCTCTCTCGCGTATATTCCAGCATCAATCCCCTGTTTCACCCAACCACCAACACCATCAGCAACACCAATAGTTTGGTATAATTCATGTATAAAGTGTGCATCTTCACCTAAAGGCTTATTTGGATTGTCTTTAGGTAAGTATAAAGATCCAACAACCATTTTTAGGCATGGTAATTTGTTACTACTAAATTCGTCCTTGATAAATTCATCACCGTGACTAAATTTGAGTTTCTTGTTACTATGATTTTCCAGATTATTATTAATTTCATGAGAAGAGAAGTCGAAATATCTCTTGTAGCGTGGCAAGTTGAAAAGTTTATCGAATTTTATTTTGGAAGAACATTGATCATGACCTAATGATGAAATACATGCAGCCATTTTTGTGTTGATTGAAAAAACTTTGCGAAGTAAAAATTATATAATGGAAGTAGGGTTATAACTAATATATATATATATATATACACGTTACGTTGCAATTCTATGTAGAATAGATTATGGAAAAACAAATTTTTTGGTAACTTAATTTTAATATATGGAATATTTAGAAAATAGTGTGTGGTAATTAATCCTACATGGAAACAAAGTTTTTTGTAAATTATCTAAGTAACTAGAAGGTTCCTGCGTAATTAGGTAGTAAAAAGAAAGTGAGATTTTAATCCAAAACTTTTTTGGAAACTTTTCCAAATACAAATCTATAATACAGGAGATATAATTATTGCGAGTTGTAAAACTTTTTATGTAACTTTTAAATAATATATATTACTTTTTTTATCTCAAGATTGCTGTTTGCTTTCTTAATTTCTTTCAATTTGGATACCTAATAATAGCTTCTCATTAAGAGCGTCATAGAAAATAAAAAAAAATTACCGATTTCTAAAATAACGGAACACTTATCCACTTAGATAAACCATTGAATTATTCTAAATTTGTTTTACCTAATTTACACATGATATCAAGAAAATACGTAGATCTAAGAAAAATTGATATTTAATAATAAGTTTTTCCAAACAAAACTACTAATTTATGATTGTCTTCCCTTTGAGCTTTTAGAATATAGGCTTCGCTAAATTCTCTGATCTAAAAAAAAAGATTAAATAATCAATTAAAAAATTATACTAATAGAATATATAATATAATTGAAAATTAATTAATTCCATTGATCTCTTAATACATATTTGCAAATAAGAACATTGTTTGTCTTCTCCAATTATTCACTCGTTATATTGCCATAAAACTCTAGGCATAATGTATCCAATCATCGTCACTACATTTGTTATATTGTCATGAAAATTCTTGTCATCATGTATAAATTGAAGTGCTCGACAAGCTTGATCTTACAAAACACATAAGCGAATTAGTTACCATATTTTTAAGGGTAAAACTTATCCGCATCGGGTGTATACACCAAGCCAATACATGCATGTCATGTGTTTAAATTTATAGCTTATTTTACTTAATCATAATTAATTAACATGTACTTTACTTTATTAAATCACATAATAATGGAAATTGCATATGCAGGTAAGTTTTTTCCTATTTATAACTAAAAGAAATAGTGTATTAATATATTGTAAATTAGGATCTTACATTAGATAATCAATCCATCAAACCCATAGTAAATGTATTTAATATAATATATGTTGCGACAATTATCCGTCTTAGGCAAACATGTACTCGATTCTTACTAAGAATCAGATTGACCCCGTCTAAATGACTTTTATGTACAATTTTAAGGGAATTAATTTTTGCCAATAAATTATTACACTATTATAAGTATTTTTGTTTGCTTTCTTTGTTTCTTATTTTCTTTCAATTTCTTGTCCACTTTTCATTGTGTTTCATATATCTTGTTGAGAACTAATGATTCCATAAAGACTTCTTCAAAATCTATATATATTAGAAAGGATTTGCAATGTGGTAAAGACTAAAGGCAAGTGGCAAACTATTCAACCATTTGATAATTTTAGGACAAAGTTCATAAATGCTATACTAAATTTTTTGAATCTTCTATATATATCTATAATATTTTAAAAGAATGAATGTGTTTAATTAGAAAGGTTGATTGAACCTTAATTTTGTGATTCATTAAAACAATTTATAATAGATAAAATTGTCATTTACTTTCTTTCTTAAATAATTGTGATTTAATTATCATCCTATTATTTAGGACTTTGAAATTAATTAAAGTTATAAGTATTAAATTTTGGCGTAATACATAATTAAATATGTGCTCGACTTCAACTGACATCTATACCCTCTAACTTTGGGTGTGCACAAGTAGACACTTAAATTTGTATAAAATTGAATAAGTAGACACACACATTCTATGTGATACAATACGTAGGACGCCACATTGAACGAATGTGTTTATTTGTCCAATTTTATACAAGTTTAAGTGTTTGCTTGTGCACACTGTTAGAGGGCATAGCTACCAAGTGAAGCCAAATTAAGGGGCATATGTATGTATTATGCCTTAAATTTTTATTTATTTGTAATAGGTCAACACTTCCGGTATTTAGTATTTTAAAATTGACTAAAATTTTTCCTTATTTGAACTATATAAAAATTCACAATATTTATAACTTTAAAAAGCAATATTTTTACTTTATGTAAATCTTACTTAAATTATGGTAAACAAAATTAATTAATTTAAAATATTAAAGAAACAAGTTCACGTTTTCAAAATAAATATGCCCTTTAATTTAATTTCAGATGACACTTACGCCCTTCAGTTATGGGTGTGTATAAGTAGAGACTTAAACTTGTATAAAATTGAACAAGTAATCACATGTGTCAATTAAAGTTTATGCTTCTATAATAATAATTGAGTTCACAATATATAAAAAAAAAATGGCATAATACATTATTTAATACCCTTTTCATGGCAACTGACATCTATGCGCTCCAACTTTGGCTACGGACAAGTAAATACTTAAAATTTGTATAAAACCGAACAAGTAAACACACTCATCTTCTGTGGCATAATACACCTAGGACACAATATTTCTATGTAAGATACCACGTAGGACGAATATGTCTATTTTTTCAATTCTATACAAATTTAAGTGCCTACTTATGCACACTGAAAGTTAGAAAACATAAATCACACTTAGATCAAGTTTATGTATTATGCCATAAAAAATACTGATTTTTTGTCAATCAGTGAAATTAATTGAGGTATGTGTAACCACAAGCAGAAAGTAGTCCGATAAAATTAATGAGGCGTAGCAGGAATTAATGAGTCGAGTGGGTAAAACGTGGCTCAGTTCCAAACCAATAAAAAAGAATCAGGACTTAGATTTGAAGAATCCAAATAAAAGGAGTTTGATGTGATAATAATTGCATGGATATAAATTATATGTAGTATGATCCGAAGAAAAAGAAATTTAGAAACAAACATTACAAGGGAGAAGTTGTATTATTTTTTCTCCATCATCATTTTTTTAATTTTCACACAAATAATTTACATGTAGATTGTATTGTATAGTCATAATCTTAATTTTTCGTTCTTTCATTCGATGAATTATCAAATCTGAAAGAATTTCGGAAATTGTAAAAAGGAAGAAAATTCTGCAGAAAGATCACAACAGGAGGTGCGTTCATCAATTCTGTTTGATGATTTTCTCCATTTTAGTTGTTTTCTTCGTTCTATCAAGGAAAACTCAACATTTTAGGATGTGTTTGATACGAATGAAAGATGTTTTCCTGATAAATATGTGATTTATTATCGTAAAAGTATTTGTATATATGGGAGGTGGGAATTAGGGGGTGAAATGAGGTGTGTTGGAGGATGGGAGGATAATGTCAGTTGTAGGTTCACTAGAAGAGTGATTTTCCTCCATCTAATACACCTTCTTGCTCGGGATCCGAGGCATCTAATAAGATATTTTTCAAATAAATATGTATGTCATGTGTTATGTTATGGCAGAGGTGTATGGATAAGTCCATAACATGTCACACTTTTTCATACTTGTGTTCAGTTGCTTTTGCTTAGAAGTTTGAGCTGAAGTTGGGAGAAGCTGTAAAACAGGAAGGATTTTGCAAAAATGTCTATCTCTGTGAAAGATTTGGAACCTGCATTTCAGGGTGCAGGACAGAAACCGTATCCTTTGGTTCTGAGTATTCGATTAGTTTGATATTTCATCACTTCATCCTACTGAATGATTAAATGAATGGAAGCTCAAAAGAGCATATATCAGTAACTGTGATCTTGTTAGTGTGTTTT
Source organism: Solanum acaule (assembly GCA_036250505.1). NCBI lineage: Eukaryota > Viridiplantae > Streptophyta > Magnoliopsida > Solanales > Solanaceae > Solanum > Solanum acaule. The sequence goes on from JAJOOR010001301.1 coordinate 55,770, forward strand.
TGTTTCCGTTTCTACTGCAGAACTTGGCGGTGTAATTTCATAAAATGTTAACTTAACTCTCTTTAGAGGAACCGAAATTTGGAGAATAGAGAATTTCCAACCAGTTCCTGTGCCAAAATCTGAACATGGTAAATTCTACTCGGGTGATTCATATATCGTCTTGCAGGTACGTATTAATTTAAAATGTTATTCTTCTATTTCTTGTTTATCTTGGGAGGAAATAAGTTCAAATGTTTTGACAACGATTCTGTTTTTATCTTATCGCAGACAACTTCAGGCCGAGGAGGAGCTTATTGGCAGGATATACATTTCTGGCTTGGAAAGGATACTAGTCAGGTATGAATCGTTTCGTAGTCTTAGCAGTAGCTCAACCATATTGTTCCTTTTTTTTCATTTTCTAGAAGTTTGGATACTATGCTAGGATGAAGCAGGAACTGCAGCTATCAAAACAGTTGAGCTTGACGCGATTCTTGGAGGACGAGCAGTACAGCATAGGGAAATCCAAGGTCATGAATCGGACAAATTCTTGTCATACTTTAAACCGTGCATCATACCATTAGAAGGAGGTGTTGCATCTGGATTCAAGAAACCGGAGGAGGAAGTATTTGAAACGAGGTTGTATGTATGCAACGGTAAACGAGTTGTTAGGATGAAGCAGGTACAGAAGCAAAAGAAAAACACTTACCACTTGACCTCATTTGGAAATGTATGTAACTTATTCAGCTGTGATTGAAGATAATATTGAGGTTAGATTTTTGTCAGGTCCCTTTTGCTCGGTCATCGCTAAACCATGATGACGTGTTCCTTCTAGACACTGAAGACAAAATATATCAGTTTAATGGTGCAAACTCCAATATCCAGGAGAGGGCTAAAGCATTAGAAGTTACTCAGATATTGAAGGAGAAGTATCATGACGGTGTGTGTGACGTTGCAATTATTGGTAAGTCGAAGCCATTGAGTATAATGCAAGATTGTTCAATTCATCTAATGCTTTGGACAGAATTGTTATGTAACTACTATGTGACATGCGATATTTATTGAATTAATTCTTCCCCTAGAATTTTATAACTCTTTCTCTATTGCATACGTCAGATGATGGAAATTTACAAGCTGAGTCAGATTCTGGATCATTTTGGGTTCTGTTTGGTGGCTTTGCTCCAATTAGCAAAAAGGTTGCTACCGATGATGATATCATTCCTGAGAGAACTACTACTCAACTTTATAGGTAATGTTGAATCCTTTACCAGTAATCACCAGTGTCAAGAAGTTTCTCGTGTTTATGACACTCTATATCAAAGTTTTTTTGATATCCTTGAGAGACCATGAATTGCTGGACGTAACGTCTTTCAATGGATAGCCCTCGGGGTTGTTACTTGTAACTGAATTTTGTATGTCAACCTTTATCTGTTGTTGGTGCTAAAGGTGAATTGAAAGTCCTCTTTTGCAGCATTACTGATGGCCAGGTCAATTCTTTGGATGGTGAACTTACAAAATCCATCTTGGAAAATGATAAATGCTATATTTTGGATTGCGGTTCCGAGGTTTTCACTTGGGTAGGCCGTCATACTCAACTCGAGGAGAGGAAAAGTACCATTCAAACAGCAGAGGTAGAATGTTAGCTGTTCATCCATGCTCTTGTGTGGTATAGTTTCTCATTTCTGAATGACTCAATAATTTTCAGGAATATCTTGCCAATCAAAATAGACCTAAGTCAACACGTATAACCCGGATTATTCAAGGCTATGAGACACATTCATTTAAGTCCAATTTTGACTCTTGGCCATCAGGATCAACACCTGCCCCTGAGGATGGACGAGGAAAAGTAGCAGGTAGAGTTATTACGAGAGTATGAAGATTGTGTGTTTCTGGTTTGAGTTAGTTTTAACTTTGTCCATGTTGAGTCCTTTCAGCTTTGGTGAAGCAACAAGGTGCTGCTGTCAAAGCTGCTAGCAAAAGTACTTCTGTCGATGAAGAAGTCCCGCCTTTGCTTGAAGAAGATGGAAAGATAGAGGTCTGATCATCAGAATGTTTTCCATGTTATAGTAATTTCTCTGCTCATTCTTCACTGAAAATATAAAATTTGTCAGGTTTGGCGTATCGATGGCGGTGCAAAGACTCTGATACCCAAAGAAGACATTGGTAAATTCTACAGTGGAGATTGCTACATAGTTCTCTACACATATCATTCTCATGAAAGGAAAGAAGATTATTACTTGTGTTGGTGGATTGGAAAGGATAGCATCGCGGTACGGATGTTCTTGCATATAAGGGTCCAATACATCTTTATAGAATTTTCTGTCATTGCATTAAAATAGCGACAAGGAATTCATGAACTGAATCATTGTTGTGGATTCAGGAGGATCGAGAAATGGCTGCACAATTGGCTAGCACAATGTGCAATTCACTTAAAGGGAGACCTGTTCTGGTATTACTTTTTTCACTTACTGTTTTTCAGTCAAAAACTCAAAATGAAGCTTAATAATGACATTTACGTTATCCAGGGTCGGGTATACCAAGGCAAAGAACCACCACAATTTGTTGCAATATTTCAACCCATGCTGGTCCTTAAGGTATCTCTCCATATATCATGATAGAGGCTATTGACGTCGTTTTAATATATAGAATAACAATGACAAGTTTCTTTCCTTTTTTCAGGGTGGATTAAGCTCTGGCTATAAAAATCATATTGAAGAAAATGGCTTGAATGATGAAACCTATGCTTCTGATACTGTTGGCCTTTTCAGGATATCTGGAACTTCTAGTCATAACAACAAAGCAGTTCAAGTCGATGTTGTATGCATGCTTATCGACCCTTTATTCTACACTATGTGTCCCGATTTTGTTTTGCTGCAAAAGCTACATTATGAGACCCTTCTTGTCGTCACTTGAACATGTTCTCAAACTATGTCTAGATAGATAGGAACATATGCTCTATGTTGATAGAATCTCTCTTGCTGAACAAATACATGTCTTGGACTACGTAAACATCTGTCCGGGGAGGTAATTTAGGATACTTTTCAATGTATTTTGAAGCTATCTAAATGACAGTCTACTAAAAATTGAAATTACCACACTTCTCATTGAAAATTTATGTTACTTTGTACATATGTATAGTTCCCATTTCCCATTATTGCCTTAGATAAGGACTCCGTACTGTCGCACTAAAGTCTAAGTTGCTGTAGTCATTATGTCCACAGCTACTATGAACTTTGTTGTAAGCTTTCCAAAATAGAACCTTACAGCCTCGATTTCTAATTTTTACTCCCGGTTTCTGAACTCTGACAGGTGGCAACTTCACTGAACACTTACGAGTGTTTTCTTCTGCAATCTAGCTCTTCAGTATTCATTTGGCATGGAAAGCAAAGTACCCATGAGCAACAGCAGTTAGCAGCAAAGATTGTGGAATTCTTGAAGGTGAGCCTTTTATCGAAGTAGAAAAAAGGCGTTCTTTGTCATTGTTATCCAACTAACATACCCTGTGTTTGTCCTATTTTATGCTGCATTAGACTAATTTGTTTGGTGTGTTTTATTCACAAACTCAGCCAGGAGTGACCGTTAAACACACTAAGGAAGGAACAGAAAGCTCAGCTTTCTGGCTTGGTATTGGAGAAAAACAAGATTATACCAGCAACAAATTAGCTCCTGAAGCTACCAGGGAACCTCACTTGTTTTCTTGTTCTGTTAATAGAGGTGCATCCTTCTCATCCTTCGATATTTTTTCCGAATGAGGAAATTTTTTTCTGCTAACTGACTTTCTCAAATGATTTCATGCTAACTCGTGGATATCCAGGAAAATTCGAGGTAATATCCTAGAGAATTCGATTAAAATGTCTAAATTTCTGGTTGTGTATATCAAACAGGTTAATATTTTCTATTCAAATAACAGGTTGAAGAAATCTACAACTTTTGTCAAGATGATTTGTTGACTGAGGACGTCATGGTTCTCGACACACATTCTGAAGTTTTCGTTTGGGTTGGTCAATCAACAGACTCCAAAGAAAAGCAAAGTGCTTTTGAAATTGGACAGGTAATACTAACTAGTGTCATATCACATATGTTTCTCATATCTTGAAAATACTTGTCCGTTTTCATCTTTGCTCGAGTAATCGATGAAGTTGATCACAGAAATATGTAGAGCTGGCTGCATCTTTGGAAGGGTTACCCTCTGATGTTCCATTGTATAAAGTCACAGAAGGAAATGAACCATGCTTCTTTACAACATTTTTCTCTTGGGATCCTGTAAAAGCTACTGTAAGTGACTAAAGCTCTCTCTCTCTCTCTCTCTCGTTGTCTCGTTTGAATTTGGAATGAAACTTGGAAGATAAGATGTAGAGTGACTACAAAAGCTGCATTTGTCAACCTCACAAGAGACATTGAAACAATATAAGTGAAACTCATTAGTTATTTCAGCAACTTTTAACACTCTGACTTACCTGTTTAATCAGGCACACGGAAACTCATTCCAAAAGAAGGTTATGATACTCTTTGGATTTGGTCATGCTTCCGAGGTAATTGATCTTTCATTCCATATAATCTTTTTATGCTTATTCGGGAATCTATTTTGCATTACTACAATCTCATCTAAGTTCTATGAATCACACAATGTGCAAGAATGATAGATTGTTTCCATATCATATATTAGTTGTTTGACAGTTGCTTTTCGTATACAAGACTTCATTAGTTATTCAAGAAGTTTAGACCTTCTACTCTATATTTCAGAATCATAGAACAAATCAAGATGGACCAACTCAAAGAGCCTCAGCATTAGCTGCTTTAAACTCTGCATTTACTTCATCGTCTGCTGCAAAAGCTAGTTCTGTTCCAAAGCCTACAGGAGCAAGTCAGAGTTCACAAAGATCAGCTGCAGTAGCTGCATTGTCTAATGTTCTTACAGAGGAAATGAAGCAGTCAAATTCGCGCAGATCTTCTCTCCAATCAAGTAGAAGTCCATCAGCTAGCCCAACTGGTATAAAACTTCGCCTTTTCTGGTATTTGTCGTGTGAATTCTTATGATTGTGAAGAAATCTCGTATTTACTATGGAAGCGTTTGTACTCGTGACTTATTAATTCATGACATACAAGCTAAGGTTATTACGTGTTTGCAACAAATTTTATAGTGATGAAAAATAAACTGCAAACACAAATAAAATATGATGAAACAGAAATGTTGATGAATATTTGTGAGTACAATTCTATTCCTCCCTTGATTCTCCTTGCGATATACTTGATCGTTGGGAACTTCTGGCGATGACTTTGACAAAAATAGTATTTGATGTCTTGATCTCTTTATGAATATCATGGGAGCTTATGAGATTTTGAGAATCCCATTGAAGGAATATGGTACTTTAATATATGCCTGAGCTAGGATTTAGGATAGAGTAGCCTCCAAGAACCCTAACAGAGATTTGGCTCGTCTTGTAGAGTCCTACAAAATCTCGATGTCTACAATGTGTCTGTGTCTGTGTCTCTCTGTCTGTGATTGTAACATGTTAATGATTACTTAAATTGAATATTATTGCAAGCATTTGAAGTGAATCAACATAGTTTCAACTTGGTACATTAATTTTTTTCAGCTAGGACAAAGCATGCTCGGTTTAAAGAATCCGAAGAACGTTCAGAACATCAGGAGAACGAGGTAGCTGAGCATGCAGCAGAGACTAATGAAGAGGACTCGAACCTGAAACCACCAGACGAGGTGTTCAGTTATGAGCAGCTCAAGGCTAAGTCGGAAAATCCTGCTACTGGCATTGATACTAAACGAAGAGAGGTTTGTAACTCGAGTATCGTTCATTCTAATGAAAGTACATTCTTCTTTTCTTCGTGATCATCTCGAATGATAAACATTTTTCAGGCTTATCTTTCGGACGAGGAATTTGAATCTGTACTAGGAATGACAAAAGAAGCATTTTACAAGGTCCCAAAATGGAAGCAAGACGTGCACAAAAAGAAGGTTGATCTCTTTTAGTACACGAACGAGAAATCACTCTCTGTTTCCCAAAATCTTACATAACAACGTATGTTGTTGACTCGATTTTTCGCGTGGATTGAGGTACATGATGCCTGGATTTACTAATAGTTTTGCTTTCATGATCCCAGTAGAGCAAAAAATGATCATCTTTCAAGTATTCCACTTTTGCTTATTTGTCACGGAGACGTATATAGGGTGATCATCGTTTAACTGAATATATTGCTTTCAATTCAAATTATGTATACATATGAAAATATATATATACACATATAATAAGATCAGACTCATTCTGAACATGGATTCGCCTTCCAAGGTTGTAGCTAAAAGTGTCTAGACTAATTCTTTGATTCAAGTTAACTAAAGGGTGTATACATTCATTATATTTATTGTAACTAAGTTGACACTTAAAAGATTTTGCAAGTTAATTGAATGTTTGGCCCTAATGTGTCAAACTAATGACACTTGCATATCTAGTACTTTTCGTTTTATCATTTATGAGATGATTTATAATCATACAAATGTCTACTGCTTGTTTTATTATACAAGTTCTAAAAATTCTGTTTTTCTTTCTTAAACTTTGTTCTCAGTCAAATATCGCTACGTAAATTGAAACAAAGGGGTAGTTGACTTGAAATCCAAAAAAATATCTTAGCGTTTACACTAAAAGCTACTAATAGATGCATACGTAAACTTAAATAAGATTAATTAATATGTATTTTCATCTATTTAATTAAATCGATTTACTATAATAATTTTGTATTATATGATATATATAAACATCCGATGCCAGTAAATATTACCTTAAAAAAACTTATGTTTGGCAAAATTGAATATCTTATAGTAAAGAGATCTATAGATTGGCGTGCCGTGATCAGTGCTAAGATTTATCCGTCTATTATTAATGTTATTTATATACTGCTATTTATTTATTTTTAAAATAGTGGTCAACTATTTGTAATTTTTTTAAAACATAGACATTGATTGACCTTAGCTTTGAAAGGTAGATATTACTCTGTCCATCTCAATTTATATGACATTTTTCGAATTTCAAAATTTTTAAAAATCTCTTTTATTGTAATTTTTCATATATTTTTTTTAAATATCTTGAGTTATAGATAAAGTATTAATACATATTAAGTGAATCATTTCTTGCATTTTTTATTTTACTGTTTAGAATGATTTGTCATGCATTTTATTGTATTTTTTTCTTGGCTTTTCATTTCCGTTATTTCTTTTGTCATATTGCTTCAAATCTTTTTTCTTTGAGCTAAGAGGATCTATCAGAAATAATCTCTCTACCTTCAAGTTATAAGGATGAAATTTACGTATATTCTACTTTTTCTAAAATTTACTTTAATAGATTACACGAAATATATTATCGTGGACTATTCTTAAATGTTAAGCAACATTTGTATGCTTGGCTGGCTGGGGGAAAAAAGCTGGCAAAAGAAGTTGTATAGTTAATTAAGTATATATATCATGAAATGAAGTGCAAAAGAATGAAATGATCACGTTACTGCTTTTATGGAGTTTGTCAAAAGGAGTTGAAACACGCGGTGGAAATTTGGTAAAAATCACATGATGGTTCCAATTAAATACTCTGTTTGTTTTAATTTATTTGTCTGATTTTAATTTGATACAAAATTTAAAAAGTAACATAACATTTGGATTCCATAGTCTTGAATTAAAAATATATAAAATATACCAAAATATCATTTATTCTCATAATCTTAAATATATAAAAACACTTTTTTAAATAGAATAAAAACAGTAAGACAAATAAATTACACCGATTTTTGTGTTATTTTCCCTTGGACCGTTACACAGTTGTCACATGAGAAAAAATCGATGAAATAATACTCCTTTTGTTTGACTTTGCTACTGATGAATGCAAAATCATAAATTGACACAACAACCTTATTGGCTGTCACCTTTAAGAATGACACTGGCTCTATTAATGATTTTGTATCGAATTAAACCACATGCTTTATTATTTTCGTAAACTCTTAATAATTTCTTTAAAGTTTCATTTTTGTGATTGAACTTTTTAAGCGGAAAAGTTAACACGTTAATTATAACACTGCATAGATCTATACATACAACCCCTAGTATGCATTATTTATGGCTATATTCATCAAAGAGATTCTTCATTTACATTATATAAAGCTTATCACACATTGTCTTTGCTATTTACTTTATGGTCATATCTATTCGAAGTTTTTCTCGATTTGATATCGCTGTCGTGGCTCAAATATCTAATCAATTATTGCACCTCAACATCTGTTGATTCTTTCAAATCAATCTCCAACCTCGCTCCACTTAGTTTTACCCAAACGTTATATATTTATTGATTTGACGAAGCAAATTCAAATAAACCCCTCCCCACCTCTAGATATACATAATTTTGCACAAATAATCCATATAACATTTACTATTACAATATTATTTACATGACAATCAATCACTATAAAAATGCCTAAACATAATCCTATAATTAACCTTTTTTTGTAATTAATTTAACTACTAGTAATAAACAATCACTATGAACATAAATACTTCTTAATAACATAATTAATATCAACATTACTATTTCCACGACTAATAATCAAAAATTTCGATATTAATAAAGAACCTGATTTTTTATCAAACTCGCTGAGTGAACTCAGTTCAACAATTGACTCGTCCAAATTCAACTCAACGTTCTTCATCATAAACTCATTTCCAATGAGTTGATTGAACAGAACTGACTCGTTAATCGAGTTCTTCTTCTTGTGTTGCATCGATTCTTGAATGATTTTTGTTAACATTGCATTCGATAATCTTCGAATTCCTCTTAATCCACCCATGATGATTTCTGGGCTTGCCTGTTTTTTATGAGTTTTTTCGAAGTTTTTTCTTCGAAAAACAAGAACTGAGTCATGTCTCAGATTCTTGATTCGACTCGGTGTATCACCGAGTACGAAAATTTCTTTCACATTCACTAATATTATATGCTTAAAATTTCTTCTGATTCGACCAAATAACATTGGATAACAAGCCCATCTTCTTAAATTCATTGGAACATGATCCATAAACCCGGATAATGAATTTTCCGGGTCAAGTTCATCGGCGTAAAACCCGATAACTGACCCATAACTCAATTGAATTGACTCAGTACTGTTGTCATCTTCGTCAATGAAATTGCTCTGTTTTTTGCGACCCCAGATGGGTTCTTCACTTGCATTCGCTTTATTATGGGTCGAGTTGAAAGTGGTAGAATTGTATTCGTAGCCATTGATGAGTTTCAAGAACGAGGTGTTTTCTTCAACAATGGTGTTTTCAAAAAGAATGGATTTTTTCGGGAAAACGAACAAAATGTCGGATTTTGAGCTGATTTTGGATCTGTAAATGAGTTTTGTGAACAATTTCAGTTCTTGAACGGTTACAGATTCAATTACATGAGCTACAATTAAATCACTCATGGATCTTGTTCCTTTTCTGAACAGAGTACCCATTCCTTGCAATGCATGTTGTTGAAATGATGGGGATTTTGGATTTTGAAGTTTGAATCTTGAAGATGGTTCAAAAGTTGAGATTGTAAAGAGGAGAAAAGTGATGAAGATGAGAAAAACACAAATTGAGATTATCAATTGTACTCTAAACAGAGTGTTGATGGATTTTAATGGAGAAAGGTTTGTTTTTTGCTTGTTTTTGCTGATAATGGTGGATTCATCTTCTGGGAATAAAATGAAGAAGAACCCCATTGCTTTAAATCCCATACTTTTTCTCTTTCTTACACAGAGACACACAGTGGAGAGAGACTGGAGAGGTTATTTTTTCTTGCTATATATGTGTGTGTTTCTCAGCACTCTGTTTTTGGCTTTTTAGCTGTGTTTGTGTATGGGGAAGATGAAGGATTAGGAGAGTTCAGAGCAGTCTGTTATTATATTTTTTTTGTTTTCCGCTCGGAGTTTGGTATTCATATAATTAAATTTTTGCGTATGCATTTTTGAAAGAGCTGCTTTTAAATGGATCTTTCTTTCGGTAGACTTTGTATTGTTTCCTTGTTATTTAATATATTTTCTTCACTGTTTTCAAATTCTTCACTTGAGTCGAAGATTCTTTTGGAGACAATCTCTATTTCCACGAGATAGTAATAAGATCTATATACGTTCTACCATTTCTAGACTTTATTTGTGAAATTTTATTAAGTATGTTGTTGTGGTGGTGGTGGTGGTACTTTTAAAAGGATTTTTCATACAGAAATTCAAAGTCGAGAGAATGAATCTCAATCATAGAAAATATTCCAAATTCATCTGCAAATTATTAGTTTCATCTTCAAACTATTGACAACTTTAAAATTACTCATTTATTTTACTAATTGAACTTAAATACACTCCTAAATTTGTAACATAAGTGAAATACACTTCTAAATTCTCGTCAAGTTTAAGAGTGTTTTCAACACTTCTCTTGACTTTTTATTAAGAGTCTCATGCTCCCACAAGAGTTTGAGACATCTTGCTTTATCATGTCGCATATAAGAGGGAGAGTATCTAAATTTTGATTAATTAAGTAAAACAATATTTTTAAAATTATTAATAATTTATAAACAAAATAAATAATTTACATTAAATTTAAAAATATTTTCAATACTTCTCTTTTATTATAATCAAATATCACATTTTTAAGACCAAAATAAAAGACTTTTTAAAGCCTATAGATTTTGTTTTTCCATGATTAGCCAAAAGGGAAAAGAAAAAGAAAAAAAAGTGGACTTTTGGGAAAGAGAAAAAGAAAAGGTGTAAAGGTAAAAAGGAAACCTTATAATTCTAAGAAAAAGAAAAGGAAGAAAATGAACTAATATTGTCTTTAAATGAGCAAAATAGGGCAGCAAACATGAGAGCGGTGGGAGGGGGAGAGAATTTTAAATTATACAAACTATGGGTATTAATGTGTGAGATTTTAAAAGTATTGGGAACAAAGATGAACCTTTAAATAGTTATTGGCTATTGCTATTGAATAAACATGTATATATAGATAGTCAGATTAGATTAAGAATTTAAATTTTATGAGTTTATTTTTTAAGATTCTTATTTCGTAATATTGATCACATTATATATTTAAAGTTATGAGTTCATGTATATTATTAATTACAATTTTACTAAATTATTACATAATAATTTTATACTTTTGGTCGAAAGTTATGAATTCTACTGAACTTGTTCTTAGAATGACACATTTGTTGTAGTGCATATATAGCTCAAGTTCAATTAAAAAAAAAAGGTGAATTAGACAAAAATGACTAAACTTGAATTATATATATGACTGAAGTTCAAACAAAACTAATTAAAATAAAGCAAAAATATATTTACATAGTCACTGAATAATATGTTGATTTATACACTTCTACGACATGTTATCAGGTTTGAGAAGGGATAGAGTTACTTCATCAAAATAGAAAAAATATTTTCAAAAAATCCTCGAAATAAACTTTAAAAGTAAAATAATTTTCCTTTTGATAGGTTATAGAGACCATTAAATAGAATGTTTTGCATATATACCTTCATGTTCCAACCGCCTTCAAATTTCTTGGCATGATTTATGTATAATTATTTAAACTTCTATCTCTTTAATTTAAAAAACTTTATTTGATGAGAAACTTATATGAACATAATTACTAATTAGTACTCCTATCTAGAAGCTCACTTCAATTATATATTAGTATTATTACTTAAAACTAAAGTAACCATATCCATCATCTATGGCATACTTCAAACTTGGTCAGTTTCTTGTCGCCTTCCTTTTTTCTTTTGCATATTACTTTTTCTATCGAAGTAATCGAATCATAATATTCCTCTACTGACTTAATATACAGATTAAAAAATAAAAATTGATAGGAGTAATTTTATCAAATTATCTTTATTAAATATAAGTCATTTAAATATTGAGAAATGGCTAGTATTTAATAGTAATAAGGGTAAAATAGACACAAAATGATAAATTATTCAATAATTTTATAAACTAGACAAGTATTATTAAACATCCTTATTGATAATGTTTTACATTATCGATATATATAATATAATTAAGTTAACTCTATATCATATTACAAGAGATAATGACTCTTTATAAGTCTTGAAAAGATGAAAGACTTGCAATTAAAATACATATAATTCATTTTTCAATCTGACGATGATGTTCGAATTAATTTGTGTTCACCTACTCTATCGATAACATATATCTCCTCTTTCCTATTTTATTTGCATAGTTTGAGAGAGAAAAACACTAGCAATTTCATTTAACTCAACTCTGTTTCTCTTCCTTTCCATTTCTTCTTCAACTTCTAGCCTCACTCCAAACAACATTGGCCTTTTACCTTTTTGCCCTTCTTTTTTTTCTTCTTCATTTGAATTTTTTGACAAAATGGCCACTAGATCAATAAGTTCTTTGCATTTCTTATTTACTAGTGAAAGTTCATAGCTTAGTTCTCCATTTTCCATTTTGAGCCTTTTATTCTCATCAACAAGGCTATTGTACTCAAATGATGATGAAGAATTAGAAGTTGAGGATGATAACTTTTGATCTTCATCTTCACTTTCTTTCTTGTTGTTTTTGTTAGGTTGTTGTTTGTTTGTCCATGCTTTTTTTCGATGAATATCACATAGTAAATCCTTCTCTCCCTTGCGAAACAAGTCGTTGTTGAACTCCCACTGACTTGTTGTAACTTTACGAAAACCCTAGTCACACATGAAATAATTTAGGATTGAATTAATCAATGGATCACAAGAACTATACTCAACAAAATTAAAGATATGGTTCTAGACTAAGAAATATTGTATCATATTGTATGCTATTAGTCTCAAACTTGATTTACTATAATATTTTTTTATTAATACTGACGATGTATATAACAGAAATGCTATCAAGATATATACATATCCCTAATTGCTATTGTATTCATTGAGATTTGTTGACTTAATATACCATTCCGTAGTAAATATACTATTCTAGCTTAATCATAAATTCAAATGCATGTCTTTTTAGAGACTTCAATTATATGGATGATGATTATATTGTAGTTAATTTCATCCTTACTAGTCTGTTAACTAATCATTATTTTTAAAAAAGATCGATTAACATGTAATCTAAAAGATATTTTTCATTCTTTTTACCAAGCAAATAAATAAGATAATAATCTTATAACTGATCTGATCGTATAAAATATCGACACGTTAACTTTTTTTTTAGGATGGGAGGGAGATAGTAAACATACATAGGTATTAAGCTGCCGGACAAAGCTAGAAAAGTTGCTATGTTTGAAAAGCGTGGGAAGCAAATCTCTAGCAAACTCTGCCGGTTGCCGGACTATAAACGCCGATCCATCGGAATTCCAAGAAATGACGTCGTCCGTTGCCGGATCCTCCACCAACATGTATGTTTTTAGCAAGAATGGTGGTGTTGATGCCATCCTTACATACTCTAACAAATTCCTTTCACATTCATCCTCTAATTCCCCCATTCAAAAGACTACGTTCAACTTAGACGAGAAGGATCTGCTCAGATGATAAGTACAGAAATTATAAATCCGAGTTACTAAAAAGTAAAAAGAAAAGGTGTTTTAATAAAATGAAAAAAAATGAATGACATTAATTATGATGAAGTGGAGAAGAGTAAAAGGGCGATTAAGAAGCCCCAATCCCAACAATAAAAACCTAAAACAAATCCAAAATTCATGAGAAATACAAAAGGGAATAATATCTTGGGTACATGAGAGTTATAAAAGAGGAAAGCAAATAATATTTTCTTGAAACTTATGCTTATTATATAGTTGTAGGAGGAGGACAACTATAGCAAGAAAACTTGTTTTCATACACTATAATATTTATGACGATATTTGACTGGATATTAAATTAGATAAAGAAATGAAGATTGCTAAAATTTATGATTTTTGAATATGTGATAAGTTAATTGTATTTTAAAATTTATGATCTTAAATATATATCATGATAAATTCATAATTTTGCAAGATCTTGATTTTGTGTAAAAATAAAGAAATGTCGTTATCTTCCCACATAATTATTTCAAATTGGGAGTATATAATAATGCGTCTTTTTGTTTTATAACATATAATAATGTGTTGCACATAATCATGTGCATCTTCTAGACGGTCCATTGAATTAATTAATATCAGTCCACTTCTAGAGAATGTGTCTTATTTCCTATTATTTTGTTATCTTTGATAGAATTTGGTGACCATATTCTAGAAAAATTAAATTAGTGTTTCACTTATTAATAAAAATCTTTTTAATGTGAAGACTACGACTACAAATTCAACATCACCATGGTAAAACTAGTACTTATTTGTGTTGTGACAAGATTTGATCAACTCAAACCCAATCATATCAACTTGAGTGGTAAGTATTCATTCATCCTTAATTATAGGTTTCGGATTCAAGTCCTCCTGGTACAGAGTCGTCTTTGTAAGGAAGTGATTTACCGTCAATATGAAATTTTCCGACGTGAATCTGAATTTAATCAGAATCCAATATGAATATCGAACATCGAATGAAAATCAAAAATAAAAACTCAAAACTCAATGATAAATCATGTGAAAGAGCAATTTAGCACTTGGTAATATATTAGTACACTTTTCTTCTCTCTTTTTAATCTTATTTTAATTTCTAGATAAATGATTGAGAATTTATTTAATTAAGATCTTCTAGATGAGCATCCATTCAGATAAATCTAAATAATTAGCGTGGACTAATTAAATAAATATTATTAAATTTGTTTCAGTTTATAGTTTATGTGACATTGATTTCGTATTAATTTATTTTATTAAGAATGAAACAGTATATATATATATATATATAACGTTAACTAGAAGTTTTATAACTACACAAATAATATTGACATATTTAAAATCATAGTTTTTAAAAATCATTATAGTCAAATATTAATTACATGTTTAAAATTATTTTGATTTTTTTTACAAAAAATTATACTATGTAACATAAGTTTTAAATGATTGAGTAATAATCTAGTAGCGTGTAGGGCTTTTGTGAACATTTTTTCCCAAACAAAGAAGAAAATGAATTTCAAATGTATTTACTCTCAAAATTCTAATCGTGCAACATAAATTAGGATGAAATGAGTATTATTATGGACAATAGTTTTACAAAATTGACCTCTACGCAAAGAAACAAAAATAAAATAAAATAATTAAATTGACACTTTAACGTCCATGTAGATTGATGAGTGAATTGATTTATAATTTGTCTGCTTTTAACAACTTGTTTTGCTGTTATATAACATGAAAAAATAGAGAGATAAAAGAAATTAAATTATTGCTTATCAGAAAATACTTCTTTGCTTCAAAAATCTTTTGGGACTTGTTATTAACTTGTTTGAAATTGAGACATTAGTTTTTCAATAAAAAATTGGGGGCATTAGTGAGAATTTTGCATTACCACTCAATACAAATTTTCCTTTATTTGTTCTTAGCCTAATTTAGGAAAAACTTGAAGTGTAATATGCAAAAGAATCAATTGTTTTTTGTACTACTATTAATACATTGGATAATTAAAGGGGGGGTCCAAAAATCCATTCACGGTATTTGGACATGTTGGAAAATTCTATATATAATAATAATATTATAATTCAACCAGCTGAATTTTCAGCTTGAACCCCACCTCATAATGCAAAATATCTTATAATCCTTGTATTTGTTGTTTCCTTTTTATTTTTAATGTGACATAATTTTATTAGGCCGGAATTCAGAAAGAAATAAAAACTTTTGAAAATGTCTCATTAAGACTTTGCAATCTTGAATATATTATAATAATATGTATATAGTGGTTATGAAAATGTCTCATTCAAAGGTAAATAAAAAACGTAAAGTTAATTTAAAGAAAAATATGTCAGATAAATTGAAACAGAAGAGAGTAATAAGCCGTTTTCCGGCCATTAGATATTTCACCAATCACAACCTTTTTCCTTTTCCCCATTTGACTAGTGTGAATGGATTATTATATCTTGTTATTTGGACAAAGAAGTTCTAGATCTGTCTCTTATTCCTTATCAACAACTGCATTATAAGTCTTGTATAATCGGGTTCGACAGAAGCTAGTAGCTTTCGTTTAGACTCTATATTCGTACCAATGTTTTGCTCAAAAAATATAGAGAAAGAAAGACTTAATCAAAAGTAAATAAGGGATGTCCAATAATCCCACATCGCTGAAACATAGCACTAAAAGACTCTTTTTAATATTGAGCAGTGGGATTACAAATCACGACGTTTACTTGAACAAGATCTGTTCTATAGGCTCATACCACTGAATCCTCGATTTCAAAGGAGACAGGAAACCAAGTTTGGTGGATGATT
This sequence comes from Solanum acaule, assembly GCA_036250505.1. Taxonomy (NCBI): domain Eukaryota; kingdom Viridiplantae; phylum Streptophyta; class Magnoliopsida; order Solanales; family Solanaceae; genus Solanum; species Solanum acaule. The sequence goes on from JAJOOR010001301.1 coordinate 72,101, forward strand.
CGTAGCCATAAGACCAGAGCGTGATTAATAGCTTCCATGATCCTCGGGTATGGTGCCATAGATGATCGTTCTTAGCCTCGATTATGGGGTGCTAAGATGGTCTAATGTCTGACTGACTCTTTCAATTTTTTTGCTTAAATTCCTTGACAAGGGACTCACATTCGCTATCTTTCAGGTGCGCGCACATATTATGTGGATTTATTTGATATCTTATAAAATTCTTCACTTTCTTCTTTCATTCTAATATGAGATTCGCCTAAAGTCATCCCTCTTCTTCAAAAGCGTGATTAATAGCTTCCATGATCCTCGGGTATGGTGCCATAGATGATCGTTCTTAGCCTCGATTATGGGGTGCTAAGATGGTCTAATGTCTGACTGACTCTTTCAATTTTTTTGCTTAAATTCCTTGACAAGGGACTCACATTCGCTATCTTTCAGGTGCGCGCACATATTATGTGGATTTATTTGATATCTTATAAAATTCTTCACTTTCTTCTTTCATTCTAATATGAGATTCGCCTAAAGTCATCCCTCTTCTTCAAAAGCGTGATTAATAGCTTCCATGATCCTCGGGTATGGTGCCATAGATGATCGTTCTTAGCCTCGATTATGGGGTGCTAAGATGGTCTAATGTCTGACTG
>JAJOOR010001302.1:0-19888 GCA_036250505.1 Solanum acaule
ATGGAACCGTTCATGAGAAATGGCTGTGGGAATCCATTAGGATCAAATATGAAACTATATTGACCATTAGAAGGGTCATTTCTGCTCTTCCATGACCAGAGGAAACGACGAAAACCAGTCTTAAGATCGATCCCAATCTTAACTCCAGGCAAAGCTGTGTCACCAGGATAGTCAAAACTCTGCCATACATAATTCGAATTCTCAGTTGCATCTTCTCTAACAACAAGATTGCCTGAATCTAGAAGCTGTGCTATTGGATTTTGCACGCCTCCTCTTGTGGTATTGGAAGACCAAACAACACTGCCAGAACCATTTACAAGTGTAAGATTTCCTTGTGTTGTAAAATTGAGCATACCATTTTTATCATTCAGTGGAGTGTCTCTATTAGCAACCCATACCACTGTCTGTACAGATACTTTGTTGAACCATAGTCCCAGGTATCGTTTACTCGATGTTGGAGTTGGGGAGAAAAATCCCAACTCAAAATTTCCACCTGACGAAACAATCGTTTTTCCATCTCTTAAAGGTTCATCTCTACTTATATTATCTGCAGCTCTAGTAAGAATCAAAACACAAAACATGTAAGATAATAACAAATGAACATGTCTGCTTTCCATCATCCTTGTTTTACTAAAGGAAATTGCAGGATTCTCCTTCAATAATACGCAGGGATTATTGATGAAATAGCTGATATATAATAATATACTTCCTTTGTTCCATTCAAAATATTTAAGTTTGATTGAAAATTTATTCATTAATTTTTTAAATTTTTTAAATAAAATTTATATATTTATAAACTATAAATAATTAACAATTCAATTTACTTAAAAAATACTATATAAAAAAAGAGTTGATTGGATTGAATCACGATATTTAAAATATGTCACATAAATTGATTGGAAGGGATAATAATAGTACAGATCAATAGTTGGTCAACTTTACTGAATACAAATACTTTTCTTTCGGTCAAACTGTTGAGGCGACGTCTCTGACTAACACAATTGTCTAGAAACATGGTCACTGCAGCAGCCATCAATAATTTTCTCTTTTTTTTTTCTTTTAGTAAAGAGCTTGTCAATAAAAAATAATTCAAAAAATTCAAAATTAGTTAAAAGGGTCAAATATTTTTTTGAACTACTCAAAAGGTTTATCTACCTATTATAAAAAGGGAAAAGGCACAAATTTCATCCTAAATTTATTTCGAAAAGTCAGTTACACGCTTTAGCTATCATGATGACCTATTACACACCTTTACTATTTAAAAGTAAATTTAATATCATCCTGTTATGTGCAACACCACTCTCATAGTATGTGGTGTATTACACTCGCCGCCACATCAACGCTACGTCAACGCCATGTCAGAACTTGTATTTTTTATATATTTTTTTTACTTTCTTTTCTTTATTACTTAATTTTTATTTTATTAATTGTATTTTACACTAATTAATTCCTAATCAATTATTAAAATTCTCTAATAATTCTATCTTCTTCATTGCAAAATGGTAAAGAAGAAACTTTTAGCAATGACCACCAAGGAAATTGCCCGCAATCTGGGGTTGATTTTTGGAGTGGAAGAATTCTTCCATTCCAAAATGTACCCACAAGAAGGTTGCTTCAGTTTCTTCCATTGATTGGCCATGGAAACTAAGCTTTCATTGTTATTTGTTGCAGCTTGTAGTTGTAAATAATTTTCAGATTTGGGCATACATTCTTTGTTATTTTTCCATGTTCTTCCTTGAGATCTCTTAAAAAATAGAGATAATAGAAAAATAATTTTCTTCCCATTTTCAATCAATCACTCAATACTCAAAAACGTCCGCCGAAGCCCCACCGATTGAAACCTCCCAAAATTTTACTCCATTTTGAAGTAATTTATTTCTTGGTTGTTTCTTGTTATTGGTTTATTTTAAGCTTAATGGGGTGTGAAAAAGATGAGGAGGGTGGGGGTGGGGTTTAAGAAATATTTTGATTTTTAATTTGTTTTTACTTTAATAATTATCTGACGCGCATGATTTTATTTTTTTTAATTATTTTTCCATGTCAGCTTTAGGGGTAAATAAATTCATTTTTAAATAACAGAGGTGTGTAATAGGTCGTCATGATAGTTTATGTGTGTAACTGACTTTTCGGTACAAGTTCAGGGGGAATCTATGCCTTTTCCCATTATAAAAATATCAAACTTTTTTTTTTGGCATAACATATAAACATGATCCTTAACTTGACTCCAAAAGATAACTATGCCTTCCAACTTTGAGTGTGCACAAATAGACACTTAAACTTGTATAAAATTAAACAAGTAGACAGACTTGTCTTGCATGGCATAATACACATAGGACGCCACGTAAGACACAAAATTGTCATGTAGAGTGCCATGTAGGATGATTGTGTCTATTTATTCAATTTTATACAAGTTTAAGTGTCTACTTGTACACATCCAAAGTTAAAGGTTATAGTTGCCCGCTAACGCCAAGTTAAATGTCATGTTTATGTATTATGCCTTTTTTTTGGGGGGTTAAAACAACATATCTGACCTTTTAAAAATATGTGTCTTCCTTGCCAAGAATAAAAAACTAACTATTTTACCCCTAAAATATATGAAATAATTTGAATTTTCTGTAAATAAATATTGTATATTTGTATACCCCTAAACTATTTTTTTTTGTTTAAATGATATTCATGGTTTTTAATTTAGTCCATAATTTTATCATAAAAAATCAAAAATATGATTGTACAGTTATTATCATAATTTTAATAAAAGAAAATTAGTCTTTATTAATTAATCACTTTTTTTTATCATTCAACCAAATCTCTATAACTCTTTGCATCATACATTAAAACGAAATGATGCAAATAATTTATAAGAAAAGACAATCAATCATCCTTGAGTAAGAAAATATAAAAAATAAGTGTAAATTAAACATAAGGTGATATACCACTTGACGAATGCAAACATGAGATGCCAGTTGTCTGTTATTTTAATTAATTTTATAGTCAAGCATTTCTTTTGTTCTTTAAAAATATTTTTTTAATAAAATTAACAAATAAGATGTTCTCTTGAAATCCAATTGAAGGTGTGTGAGAGAGAGAGATTAGACTACTTCAATTTAATATATTTTTAATTCTTCACGAAGGAAATAAAAGGTTAGAGTGATAAATCTTTAGGTCTTTAAATTGTATAATAATGATAAGAATAAGTGGAGTAGAAAATTTTGAAACATTTAAGTTTTTATAATAAATAATATCATTGTATGGAGGAGTAGTAATTGTCATATTTATTTTTGTATGATAATAATAATAATGATAATAAATAAAAATATTGTGAAATTTGTTTTAAAAGAGAGAAAAAAATTATTCGAATCAGTAATTTGAGAGAAGTGTCACATCATTTTTTTAATGTTTAGCATTATATAAAATAAAAAGGAAAAATAGGAGAAAAAAATAAATATAATTCTTAATCAAACAGACATGTCAGAAAAACTTTATGGTGGATGAGGAAAGATATGATATGGAGACAAAACATGTAGAGCCGCTTTTAGAATTTGTCAGATTATTGGTTTCCATTTTCAGAAAAATGGGTCAGCTTTCTCTCTCACTCTTTCTTCTTAAATTTTTTCCCTTTGATTCAACTTTTCAACTTCTCTCTTTTATTTTTTTTCTTTTTTTTACTATTGTTTAATATTTTGCTGTTTTTTTAATAATATTATTAATAAAAAATGTGAAATTTAGCCTAATTCATACTTTTAACATTTGATGTTATTTTCTTAAATCCTGTATTGATTATTTATCTTACTAAAAATAGTTATTAAAAATATTTGTCAATTAACAAATTAAAGTATAATTTTATTTTTAATTTCATTACATTAATAATTAATTCTTTTTAAAAATATAAACAAAATTTGTAAAATTGACAAAAACAACTCTTAAGGAGTAAATTAGTAAAGTACGTAAATTTTTTAAAAAAATTCATAAAATAAAAAAAATACCTAATACGAAAAACGAAAGGGGTGTAAATTATTATTTTTTCTCTTCTCAATAATTTCATACATAATTAAATGCATCAAATATTCACCAAACAAGAAAATATAATGTAAAGAGCATCAATAATCTTGACAAATACTTACATAAGTCTTTGTACTATTTTGATGTAACCCAAAATTGAAAAGTATCCATAAAACTTAAATATATACATACTCTTCCATCAATTTATATGATATCTTTTTATTCTTGAAATCAAACTATATGAAATTTAATTTTATATATATATTACCTTAAAAGCATGAACTCCTAACTTGAATGTTAAATTACTATAATATCCCTAACTTAGGTTGTGACTTTTTTCAAAGGGTTGTAATTTTTCGATGAGTTGTGACTTTTCCAAAGCGTTGTGACTTCTCAAAAATGTCATGACTTTTCAGATAAGACACAAAAAATATTTGTTCATACTACCCTTTGTTGACTATAAATAGAGGGTCTTCCTCTCATTTTTCAACCACAATATTTTTTTAATCTTCTTCTCTTCTTCTTGCATTAAATTTTTTGTGTGATTTATTGTCATGGAGTGAGCTCGAAGTTTAGCGGAATATGAGGTACCACTATTCTGATGAAGTAAGTCGTTTTATCCTAAGAGGGTATATTACATAACCTTGAGTACTTGAGGAAAAAAATTGGATGATATAATAATTTTTTTTGTTTAATATATACATTAGTATGAAATGTTCCAATATATGAAGTTAACATGATACAGTCTAAATTCATTTATTTTTGTTAATAATTTCTCTTGTGATGTTGTAACGACATGTTCCCGTCGTTATAGAAAATCCAATGAGGAAAATTTTTGGGCCGAAAAACTTTTTCGTAGTAACTTGAGATTTCCCAACCTAGTCCAGATTTGGACGAAATCAGAGTTCGTGAGGTCTAGGGAAATCTGGTAGCAATTGGGTGATCTAATTATGAATTTGATCACATGAGTAGATAGATAACTCGTTAAGTAACCCATACGACTTTACAAAATTGAATTCGAACGAGTAGAACTCCCGAAATTGACCTTAGCGTGAATGGGTAGTTTCTGAGTGTCGTTGGTTGAAGGTGTGTTGTGAAATGGGGTCTTGGATTATTGAAATAGCTCATTGGTTTGTACAAGCCGCTGGGGCAGGATTTCTACCACCAGGGCGGGGCAGCTGTAGCGGGGTGAGGACCGCTGTGGCGGGTCCAATGCGACTTTAGCCGGAAATAAACCCCAAAACGTCTTTATTTTGCACTTTTCAACTTTGAGAGTAAGGAGACGAACCCCAGGTGATTCTTGACAGTTTTCCACCATTTTTAAGGCTAAAGGTAATGTTTTAACTCCCCGAATCCATTTTTCGATCCGTAGAACGTAATCTGATGAGTAGTTATCAAGGGGGGAGAGTTTTGATATGAGAATTATGGTGGGAAAAACCCTAATTTGGATAATGGGATCATGGGTATAATCTAGGGTTGATAGAATTGTTAGTAATTCGAGTAATTAGTGATTGTTTATTGATTCCTGTGATATTGATTGTTTGTAGACCAAGAACAAGCGGAACAAATCCGGAAAGGGAAGAATCAAGTTTCTTAGGGTTTAAAGCTTGTTTCGAGGTAGGTGATGGTTGCGATTCTATGATTGTGTGATGTATGTTTGTTCTTGTTTCATTATGATACATGTATGTATGCGAATGTTGCATTATTGATCACATTAATTGTAAATGAGAATAGATGAATGATGAATGTCATGAATCATGACTTGATTGTATTATTATGAGAATATACTTTATGATTGTGATTGTGGCTTGTTGAATGGATCGGGTGTTGCGATCCGACACACTAACTTGGATCGGTTGTCACGTTCTGGCATAATTATGGGATCGATTGCAACGTTTCGACATAATCATTGAATCTGGTACCATGTTGCGGTGTGCTAACAGTTTGGGTTTGGGTTCCATGAAAGGACCAATGACTTGATATAACTTTGATATGTGAGAGTTGTGAAACTGTTCGTTGTTCATAAATGTTGATGATATTGTATATGTTCGATGTATGCATGTTATTATTATGTTGTATTGACTTACGTATGTTACACTTAGTGGGATAGCCGCATGAACCTATCAATACACTGTGGTTGTGTATTGGTATTGCACTTGCTCTTTCTTTGTTGAGTACAGGGCATCTTCAGGCGGCTATTGATAGACCTCGCTTAGAAGATTAGTGATCGTTCGAATTTAAGGGTAAGCCAGTTCTTTAGGGCTGCCATGAGTTCTCTTTCTGTCTATGTCCACATTTCAGACTTAGACTTTCTAGTTAGTTATTAATACATTAGCTTGGGGTTGTAACCCTTCTTGTTAGACTTATGGATCTTATTAGATGTTTTGGTACATTGACTTTCAGGTTCTAGGCATATTTTTCCGCATTTTTTAGTTGTTAGATCATTTGAAAGTTTATGGGAACTTTAGCTTTTAGCTATTTAACTTGCTTCTGTAACTTAAATGCCTTAGTATTTTGGTTGAGTTGTTAGTTTGGGTTGTAGCAATAGTTCTCCCACCGGAGGGTTAGTGTGGGTGCCAATCACAATGGTCTGGGTTGTGACAAAGTAGATATTAGAGCATAGGTTCGTTGATCTCGATGTACCAAAACGGGTTTAGTAGAGTCTTGCAGAACGGTACGGAGATGTCTGTACTTTTCTTCGAGAGGCTATAGGGCTTTAGAAAATCTCTCTATTTTCTCTTGTCTCCTTTTGTGCTATAACTTGATTCCAATTGGTAACTGACGATTCAAATTGGTATCTAACCTCCTTCACTCTTTTGTCCGCAGATGGTTAACACTAGATTCAATGGCTTCAGGCCCGTAGATCCCATCAATGCTCCAGCTGAGAAATCTGCAGCGAGAGGTAACGGTCGAGGCAGGGGTAGTGGAAGAGCTAGGGTAGAGGCCGATGAAGAGTGGCGCCTACTAGAGATGGGGTACCGGTCAAAAATGCTCCCCAAAATGAGGCCCTTCCTGCGCACCATGATGTGATAGAGGAGAACATAGAGGTTAAGGATGAGGAAAATGTTGGAAAAGAGGAAGAGGTGCAGGCTGAGACTACAGGTATTCCTCCTTTGGACCCAGTGTTAGCTCAGCAGATCATGTCATTCTTGAAAGGGTTGGTTGGTCCTGGAGTGCTTCCCTCTGTTCAAGCAGCTCAAGGTCTTGCCAATCCCCCTATTGCTAACACTGCCCCCAAGGTGGGTGGAACTGGAGGTACTGATACTTTCTTCCGTCCTTTGTTGGGTTCTGTTATGACGGTAATGAGCATGAAATGTTGACTAAGTTTTTGAAGCTAAAGCCTTCTGTATTTCTTGGTTTTGAGAATGATGATGCTTATGAGTTTATTTTAAATTACTATGAGAGGCTTCATAAGTTAGGAATTTTCCATCAGCATGGGGTTGAATTCGTGACTTTTCAACTTCAAGGTAAGGCCAAACAGTGGTGGAGAGCTTATGTGGAATGCAGATCTTCAACTTTACCTCCACTCTTTTGGACTCAGTTTCATGCTCTGTTTTTAGAGAAATATGTGCCTAGGACTTTAAGAGATCGCAAGAAGAATGAGTTCATGGCTTTGGAGCAAAGTGGTATGATTGTGGTTGCTTATGAGGCCAAGTTCCATGCCTTGCCTAGATATGCTACTCAATTGGTGACTACTGAGGAGAAGAGGATCCGTTTATTTATTAGGGGACTAAATTCTGCGTTACAGGTATTATTTGTTCATATGACCTCTGCAGGGAGGAGCTTTAATGAGGTAACAAACTTTGTGAAGAAAGTGGAGGGGGTGAGGCGAGACGGTCAGGCTAAGACATTGGCTAAAAGGGCCAAAAACTCGGGTAACTTTCAGGGTTCTTACTCTAGGGGGTCCGGAAGGCCAACGCTTGCAGCCAAGCTAATTCAGTCCGCTATGCCCGCATTTACAGGTAATTACTCGAGAACTCCACCTCATAATTTGATTTAGGATAGCCAGGGAGTCGTACCTTCGGTGGGCAGCAGACCATCTTTTGATCGTACATGTTACAACTGCGGAGAACCTAGGCATATGAGGAGGTATTGTCCCCACCTACGTATGATGGAGTCTGCGCAGCAGCAGACTAGAGCAGTGGTACCCGCGGGAAATAGTAATAATGGTCGAGGCCATCCCCAAGGTGGGCGAAAAGGTAATTAACGAGTCCGTGGGGATAGAGAAAATAGTAACGCAGACAAAGGTACAGTGCCGCCAGGCAGGGAAGTAGCTCGTCATGATGATAGGGGTCAGTGTTACGCCTTTTCGGGAAAGAATGAGGCAAAGACGTCTGACGCAGTGATCACAGGTACTATTCTTGTCTGTGATGGGGTGGCTAATGTGTTATTTGATCCGGGTTCCACTTATGCTTATGTATCCGTGCGATTTGCCTCAGAATTTGCTATGATTTGTGATATACTTGATGCCCCCATCCATGTTTCTACCTAAGTTGGAGAGTTTCTCATAGTCACCCATGTCTATCGTGCTTGTCCTATTTTGTTTATGGATTTTCAGACTTGGACTGATTTGGTGATTTTGAATATGATTGACTTTGACATAATCTTAGGCATGACTTGGTTGTCCCCCTATTATGTTGTGCTTAATTGTAATACCAAGTCTATAACTCTAGAAATTTTGGGAAGGGAAAAATTAGAGTCGAAAGAGGTGTACAAGCCTAAGCAAGGTAAGATTATATCCTCCATTCGGGCTAGTAAACTGGTAGGGCAGGGTTGTTTGGCTTATTTGGCCCATATTCGGGATGTTGAGGTTGAGTTTCCATCTATTGAGTCTATTCCTGTGGGGTCAGAATTTAGAGAAGTGCTTCTTACTGATTTGCCTGCTATGCCTCCTGATAGAGATATAGATTTCTGCATTGATTTGGATCCTGGTACGCTCCCCATTTCTATTCATCCATATCGTATGGCTCCGACAGAATTAAGAGAGCTTAAGTCTCAAATCCAAGAGCTTCTTGATAAATGATTTATCTGTCCTAGTGTTTCTCCGTGAGGTGCCCCAGTTTTGTTTGTTAAGAAAAATAATGGTAATATGAGGATGTGTATAGACTATCGTCAATTGAATATGGTCACTATTCAAAACAAGTACCATTTGCCTCGAATAGATGATCTTTTTGACCAATTCCAAGGCGCATCAGTTTTCTCTAAAATTGATCTAAGGTTTGGTTATCATCAATTAAAAGTTAGGCCTGAGGATGTGCCCAAGACGACGTTTAGAACCCGCTATGGGCACTGCGATTTTCTAGTTATGTCTTTTGATTTGACTAACGCGCCTACAGCCTTTATGAGTTTGATGAATTGTGTGTTCAAACCATTTCTTGATTCGTTTGTTATAGTCTTTATTGATGATATTCTGGTCTATTCAAAAAGTGAGGAGGAGCATGCCGACCATCTTCGTATTGTTATGGGTGTTTTTGGGAAACAAATGTTGTATGCAAAATTTTCTAAGTGTGAATTTTGGTTGACTTCGGTTGCCTTTTTAGGGCATGTAGTTTCGAAAGAAGGGGTAATGGTAGATCCCCAAAATATTAAGGCGGTTAAGAATTGGATTCGGCCTAGCTCTATGACGGAAGTTAGGAGTTTTGTGGGGCTTACTAGCTATTATCGTCGATTTGTAAAGAACTTTGCTTCTATTGCCACTCACTTGACTAATTTGACCAAAAAGGAGATACCATTTGAATGGACTAAAAAATGTGAGGACAGCTTTCAAAAGCTCAAGACTCTCTTGACCACCGCACCTATTCTAGTATTACCGGTAGAAGGTAAGGAATTTGTAGTTTATTGTGATGCTTCACATTCTGGTTTGGGTGCTGTGTTGATGCAGGATAAGAATGTTATAGCTTATGCGTCGCGTCAATTGAAGGTGCATGAGAAGAATTACCCAACACATGATTTAGAGTTGGCAGCGGTAGTGTTTGCTCTTAAGATCTGGTAGCATTATCTTTATGGTGTTAAGTGTGAGGTGTTTACTGATCATTGTAGTTTGCAGCATGTGTTCACTCAAAAGGATCTGAATTTGAAACAGCGAAGGTGAATAGAGTTACTCAAGGATTATGATGTGACCTTTCAATACCATCCGGGTAAGGCTAATGTGGTGGCAAACTCTTTGAGTCAAAAAGCGGTGAGTATGGGTAGTTTAACTTGCTTGAGTGTATCCAAGAGACCCTTGGCTAATGAAATTCTGACCTTGGAGTCTAAGTTCATGCAGTTGGGCATCTAAAAAAGAGGTGGGGTGTTAGCTAGCATTGAAGTTAGGGCCACGTTTATTGAAGAGATCAAGGCTAAACAATTTGAGGATGAAAATTTGAATGAACTTAAGAAGAAGACTGTGATTGGTAAGGCACAAGAGACCACTCTTGATGAGGAGGGTGTGTACAATTTTAAAGGAAGAGTCTGTGTTCCTAGAGTTGATGACTTGATTCAGAAATTGTTGACAGAATCCTATGGTTCGCGATATTCCATTCATTCGGGTGTGACCAAGATGTACCGAGATTTGAAGCGAATTTATTGGTGGCTGGGCATGAAGAAGGATATAGCAGAGTTTGTGGCTAAGTGTCAAAATGGCTAACAAGTGAAGTATGAACACCAAAGGTCTGCAAGTTTGCTTCAAAGAATGCCAATTCCGGAATGGAAGTGGGAGAGGATAGCTATGAATTTTATGGTTGGTCTTCCCAAGACTTTGGGAAAGTTTGATTCTATTTGGGTAGTGGTTGATAGTTTCACTAAATCAACCCATTTTATTCCGGTAACACTAGATTATAATGCGGAACAATTGGCTAAAGTTTATGTGAAAGAGATAGTGAGGTTGCATGGGGTTCCCCTCTCTATCATATCAGACTGTGGTACCCAATTCACCTCTAAGTTTTGGAGGAAATTGCATGACGAATTGGGCACACAACTCACTTTTAGTACAGCCTTCCATCCACAGACGGACGGACGGTTAGAAAGGATTATTCAAGTGTTAGAAGACATGTTGAGGGCATGTGTGATTGATTTTGGAGGGCATTGGGATAAGTTCTTACCTTTGTGTGAATTCTCTTATAATAATAGTTATCAGTCCAGCATTGATATGGCACCATTTGAGGCACTCTATAGGAGGGGATGTAGATCACTCATAGGATGGTTTGAGGCTGGAGATGTGAAACCATTGGGGGTTGATTTAGTGAAAAATGCTCAAGATAAGGTGAGGAGTATTCAAGTTAAGCTACTAGCTGCCCAGAGTAGACATAAGAAGTATGCGGATCATAAGGTAAGAGACATGTCGTTTCAAACCGGTGAGAATGTTCTTCTCAAGGTATCACCCATGAAAAGGGTGATGAGATTTGGCAAGAAAGGCAAACTAAGTCCGCGATACATTGGTCCCTTTGAGGTTCTTGAATGTGTAGGACCGGTAGCGTATAGATTGGTTTTACCTCCTAACCTATCGGGAGTTCATCCAATATTTTATGTGTCTATGGTGAAGAGATATCATGGTGACGGGGATTACATCATTAAGTGGGACTCAATTGTGTTAGACAAAGACCTCCAATATGAGGAGGAACCAGTTGAAATTCTTGATCGTGATGTGCGTAAGTTGAGGACCAAGGAGATTAAGTCCGTGAAAGTTCAATGGAAGCATCGTTCAGTCGAGGAAGCTGCTTGGGAGACCGAGAGGGACATGCGAGACAAGTATCCCCAATTGTTCGTCGATTCAGGTACTACTCCATTCCCTCTTTAGCTTATTTTTCCTAAGTTTGTCACTCGGGAACGAGTGATGGGTAAATTGGTATCTATTGTAACGACATGTTCCCGTCATTATAGAAATCTAACGGGGAAAAATTTTGGGCCGAAAAACTTTTTCGTAGTAACTTGAGATTTCCCAACCTAGTCTAGATTTAGATAAAATCGGAGTCTGTGAGGTTTAGGGAAATATGATAGTAATTGGGTGATCTAATTATGAATTTGATCGCATGAGTAGATAAATAAGTCGTTAAGAAACCCATACGACTTTACATAATTGAATTCGGGCGAGTAGAACTCCCGAAATTGATCTTAGCGTGAACGGGTAGTTTCTGTCTGTCGTTGATTGAAGGTGTGATGTGAAATGGGGTCTTCGAATTATTAAAATAGCTCACTAGTTCCGTGCAAGCCATTGGGACGGGATTTCTACCGCCAGGGCGGGGCCGCTGTACCAGTGTGAGGACCGCTGTGGCGGATCCAACGCGACTTAAGTCGGAAATAAATCCCAAAACGTATTTATTCTGCACTTTTCAACTTTGAGAATAAGAAGACGAACCCCATGCGATTCTTGACAGTTTTCCAACATTTTTAAGGCTAAAGGTAAGATTTTAACTCCCTGAATCCATTTTTTGATTCGTAGAACGTAATCTAATGGGTAGTTATCGAGGGGGAAGAGTTTTGATATGAGAATTATGGTGGAAAAAACCCTAATTTGGATAATGGGATCATGGGTATGATCTAAGGTTGATAGAATTGTTAGTAATTCGGGTAATTAATGATTGTTTATTGATTCCCGTGTTATATTGATTGTTTGTAGACCAAGAACAAGCGGGACGAATCTGAAAAGGGAAGAATCAAGTTTCTTAGGTTTCAAGCTTGTTTCAAGGTAGGTGATGGTTGTGATTTTATGATTGTGTGATGTATGTTTGTGATTGTGATTGTGGCTCGTTGAATGGATCAGGTGTTGCGTTCCGACTAACTTGGATCGGTTGCCACATTGCGACATAATTATGGGATCGGTTTCCACGTTCTGACATAATCATTGGATCGGGTACCACGTTCCGGTATGCTAATATTTTGGGTTTGGGTTCTATGAAAGTACCAATGTCTTGATATAACTGTGATATGTGAGAGTTGTGAAACTGTTCGTTATTCGTAAATGTTGATGATATTGTATATGCTCGGTGTATGCATGTTATTATTATGTTGTATTGACTTACGTATGTTGCACTTAGTGGGATAACTGTGTGATGCTACCAGTACAATGTGGTTGTGTATTGATACTGCACTTGCTCTTTCTTTGTTGAGTATAGGGCATCTTCAGGCGGCTATTAACATACCTCACATAGAAGATCAGTGATTCTTCAAATTTAAGGGTGAGTAGTTCTTCCCGGTTGCCATGAGTTCTCTTTCTGTCTATGTCCACATTTCGGACTTAGACTTTCTAGTTAGTTATTAGTACATTAGTTTGGGGTTGTAACCCTTCTTGTTAGACTTACGGATCTTGTTAGATGTTTTGGTACTTTGACTTTCAAGTTCTAGGCGCATTTTTCCGCATTGTTTAGTTGTTAGATCATTTGGAAGTTTATGGGAACTTCAGTTTTAGCTATTTAACTTGATTCCATAACTTAAATGTCTTAGTATTTTGGTTGAATTGTTAGTTTGTGTTGTAGTAATGGTTCTCCCATCGGAGGGTTAGTGTGGGTGCCAATCACGATGGTATGGATCGTGACAGATGTAGTTATATGCTTCTGAATATCTTTTTCCAAAATTTAGAGAATTGTCACGATTTATTTTTTTATGCTGAAGACAAAAGAATGACTTTATTTATCAATTCTATTTATGTGATTTAGATTGTTAGGAAGTTTGCTTCAAAATAATTATTAGTACTATATAAACATTGCCCTTTTTGTTTTACTTATTTACTATTTTTTAATATTTCAGTATTTTAGAAGAAGAGAAGTTCATATGACTTGTAATGACGTCAGTTGAAGTTTGTATTAGTTTAATTTTTATTATTTATTTAATAGCTAATTTTTGTGAGATGAATATTTTCATTAATGCAAATTATAGTTATATTTGGGTAGGTATTTGTATTTAAATTAAAGTATTGTATATGTCACAAATGTATTATCAAGTTAGCAAGATCTTCTAACTTCAAAATATATTATTTTAAAATATTTCGAGTTCTATTTTTAGAAAAAAACTCACAAAAAATGTGAAAATATGTGAATATATCTGAATCATATGCCAATATATGTAAGTATAAAATTTATTAGAAATTCAGTTATAGCACATTAATTCTTTAGTTATAACATTATAAATTTTCTTAGTTATTACTAATTATTGCAAACGTTCTTCACACTCTTTTACATTCTTAGTTATAATATTATAAATTTAATAGTTATTACATTAATTATGTCAATCTTTCAACTTTTCTTATATTAACTTTTGACCAATAATTTTTCATATTATCATAACGACCCTGTATATGTGATAATACAGTGTTGTTATTTTTCCTTTGACGAATCATTCTTGGTTGAATAAATTGAAAATCGTTTACAAGTATATGAACTATATCTTTGTTGGGTGTAAGCTGAACATGTGATTATATATATGATTTCACAGATAGAATACATTCTTTAATTTTAATTTTTTATTTTTTCGGTAAAAAAAAGGAAACCTTTCTCAATTAACTATGGATAGTCAAATAATTATTTTTGATTTGTGTACACTATCAATCGAGTAATTAAATATGAGAGCCAACAACAAGTACGTCATCTATTATGTTATAACTTATAAAATAAAAATTAATATACAAAAAATAGTTCTAATAGATAAAATGTAGTTGTTTTCTTCACATGTTCATATGACATCTAAATAATTTAACGTGGAATACACGTGCAAAGAACATCTGGTTAGATGAAAAAAAATACAAAACAAATATCGCTTTAAGGTAATATTAGTGAGATACGACTTTAAATAATTGAACCTCATCAAATTAAAATAAATTATATACATTATTGCATTTAACTAATAATTTTTTTTTACTAACCATCTTCATAGATTCGCATGAATAAGAGATATATATGACGATCCACATTGAACATTCACAAAAGAATCTGCATAATTATTTTTTGCTAATCTTATTATTCAAATCTTCTCTTAAATAATCAATACTATTTACTATAACATATATTTTCATAATTGGTAATTACGTGCAACGCATGTGTCAAAGAACTAGTATATATATATATATATATTTTAACATAAGAACTGCAATTTATAATGTTTGTTCATAAATAATCCTTCCCACTAAGTTGCAATTCAACCAAAAATACTAAAGTTGCAATTCTTATTATGTTAGTATATAAAAAATAAATATATTTTATAGTTTGACTTTCAAAAACAAAAAATAATTCAATAAATTGATGAAGAGAGTAAACTGAAAAAAAATTGAATTGATTAATCATATTTTGATTTTGTTGATTGACATGTAATTTTAAATAACTATTTATGTTTATCCTAAAACTAAACAAAAAGACTTTTTATGAGGTTAAGTGCACACATCTTAATTTAACCTTTTTTAAGTACGTAATTATTTGACTTTAAATTTAAATTAGTATCAATATATTTATCTCTATTTTATTTTTGACAAATGAATATTATGAAGTATCGAAAAGGTAAGGAAAATAAATATTAATTTTAAGAAATAATGACATTCTAATTTTAAGATATTACTATTTCATCCGCACACTTTTAATTGTCATAGTTTCCTTTTTTAGAGTCAAACTATAAGAACTTTGACTAACATCTTACAATGTATTTTTCATCATATTGATATGCAAGAAATTGCAATTTATAGTACTTTTCATATAGTTTTTGAAAATCTAAATTTTTTGTTTAAAATATTGAATTAATATAATCTAATTTAACTTTGAAAATTAATCAAAAATTAACTTTTGAAAAACGCAACATGACGCATAAAAATAGACGGAGGTAGTATTTTTATTTTTATTTGATATTGTTATTGTGTTATTTTAACTTTACGTAATGAAATATATTTAACTTAAAAATATATTAATATAAAGTTCTCTATATTAAATGGAGGGGTAAATAGAAGGTGAGGTGAAGGAGTAAGAAGAGAAAAGAAGATGTTCAAAAGACATGGGACCTACAAAATGTACTTTGTTCTATTAAAAAATTTCCTCATACAAATATGACATGGTATACCTCATCCACCATAAAAAATTTCGACATGTCAAGACATGCCACATCACTTCTTCTATATCTAACTTTTCTTGATTTACTCTATATTAAATAAAATCTATACAAAACAAATAAAAAATGAATGCAAAAAATTAGAGCTATCTAAAATTTAAAAAGTTCAGCACAAAATAATAGGTCTTGTAAGCTCTTTGTGTTTGAGCTTATCTTGGGTTTGGTTAATGTCCACTATTGTCGAATGCTCATTTCTTGTTGATCTCAGCCCTTGGCTTTGATGTCCTTAAATTCCTTGGAGAAAATAAAGGAGTACAAAATTAATAAAAGATTAAAAATATATATCTATATATATACTAAAGGAGGAGGAGAAGGAGGAGGAATGGAAATCAAAATGAACATCCAACATAGCTATAGATGATTATTATTTATAGATAAGTTAAGTCATAAGAATCATGTTGAAGGAAGTTAAGTCATAAGAATCATGTTGAAGGAAGTTAAGGAGACATGTTAATTAAGTGAATAATACAAAAAGATGAAGGTTTTTGTAACTCATGAAATCTAAGTAGATGTAATATTATTTTAATTACTAAATAATTGATTAATTAATAAAAATAATGAAGTAAAAAAAAGATTAAAATGAAGACAAAAGATAAATAGGTTTTTAGGCATGTGAAGAGTTTTTGTTGTAAATGTAACTCAATAATAAAATATTTATTTGTAATAAATTAAGTAAATTACTTTTATAATAAAATAATCAATTTAAATAAAAAAAATGGTCAAAAAAAGGAGAAAATATATAAATATGAATGTGTCATATCACTTTATCTATCATCTCGTTTTATATATATAGATTCTTAGCATTTGATTATAAATGTTTCTTAAATACTTATTTTATAATATACATATATATCTATGTGTAGCCATATCAATAGAAAATTTCACAGATATGCTTGGGTAGATGACATGTGGCATAAAAGGTGTGTTTTTAAATTACTTAATCAAGTAGAGCAATGTTTTAAAATTATTTAATCAATTAGAGGAATGTTTTAAACACTGTCAATAGTTAATACACTAAAATAATAATTCACGTTAATTTATGTCTAAAAAATATTATAACAAAACGCGTGATTTATTTCTTAGCTAAGTTATAAGATAAAGAGATGTGAACATAGCAAATTTCCACGCGACTATGTTAATATAAGAATGTTCAACCTATCTATTTTGGTCAAGCTATGCAAAATTTCCACGCGACATATCAACATAGTAGCAAATAGAATATGAAGCTTCATATTGTGAACATCTCCATGACTCCATCTGCAAGTGAAATCAAATTCCATCTGCTATCTCATTTTAATGGAGGCCATAAACATACTTTACTTCTTGTCATCCATATGGATTCTGTCGAGTGTGAGTGCTCAACATACCATACCTGCAAATCAACCTCTAACAGATGGAAGCACCATTATTTCATCAGATGGCAAGTTTAAGTTGGAGTTTTTTTCCCCTGGGACATCCGGGAAACGCTACTTAGGAATATTGTTTAATAAAGTTACTGTATAAACAGTGGTATGGGTTGCTAATAGAGACAATCCACTCAATGACACATCCAGTGCGCTAAATCTTACCAGACAAGGAATTCTTACTCTTCTAAATGGTTCTGGCAGAGTCATTTGGTCCTCCAATTCCACTAGACATGGGAAAAATCCAGTAGCACAACTCCTTGATTCAGGCAATCTTGTTGTTCGAGATGCAGCCGAGGACAAGGCTCAGAACTACCTGTGGCAAAGTTTTGACAATCCAGGTGACACAGCTTTACCTGGAATGAAGGTTGGGATTAATCTGAAAACTGGTTTTCATCGTTCCCTTTCGTCATGGAAGAGTACAAATGATCCTTCCAGGGGTCAGTTTACCTGGACATTTGATACTGGTGGATTCCTACAAACATTCATTATGAATGGTTCCATTGAACTCTACAGAGCTGGACCATGGAATGGTCGAGTCTTTCCTAATGCACCATCTCGTGACACATCGTGGAATGGTTAAAACTATACATACTTATCTGATCCTAATGAAATATCATTCATGTATGAACTTACAGACCGCTCTATCATTGCAAGGGTAGTGATGCAACTTAATGGATTTCTACAGCTTTCAGAATGGAATAATCGGACCCAAAATTGGGACGATGTTGTCAGTGCACCAGCTGATAACTGTGACATTTATGGCCAGTGTCATTCATATGGTTTGTGCAACAGCGGCAATTCCCCAATCTGCAGATGTTTGGATAAATTTGAACCCAAAGATCCAACAGAATGGGCAAGGGGAAATTGGTCAGGTGGCTGTGTTAGAAAGACAGCAATATTGAATTGCCAAAAGGAAGTTAAATTCTTCAAGTATCAAGGCATCAAGTTGCCAGACACTCGTTTTTCCTGGTACATTGGAGAAGTGACTCTTAATGCATGCGAGGAATTGTGCTTGAGAAACTGCTCGTGTATGGCTTATGCGAATCCAGACATAACAGGGACAAATGAAGACTGTTTGCTTTGGTTTGATGAGCTGATGGACATCAGAGAGTTTGGTGCTACTGGGCAAGATATCTATGTAAAGTTGGACACTTCTGAGTTAGGTATAAATCTGTTTCCTTACTTTTTCATGTAAGGCTCTTAAGTATGCTACATTAGATTTTGAGTATTCTAGACCAAATTAAATGCCATTTTAGTGAGCAAGTTGAGGTTTCTCTACATTAAACAATTTTTTTTCCTTCTTATGAATTTATTTCTGTCATCAGGTAACTCCAGTACAGGGAAAGTAAAGAAACTGAGAATGAGCTTGCCACTGGCAGCATTAGGTCTGTTCCTAGTACTATGCTTAATCATGTACATAAGGCAAAAGAAGAAGAATCATCAATATTTTAGAAAAGGTAAACCTCAGAGGTTTTGCTGCTTTTGAATTTGTGGTGCGTTTTTTCTGGAGTTACATTCGGTAAATATCATAATTTTTCTCTTTACATCCAACTAAGTCCTTATTTTAACAGGAAGAAGAACAAGAATCTCTGAAATGTTCTGCACTAAAGAAAGGAAAGATAAAGTGCTAGATTTACCGTTGTTTGATTTTGAAACTATATCTCATGCGACCAATAACTTTTCATTGAACAACAAGCTTGGAGAGGGTGGTTTTGGACCTGTTTACAAGGTAACTATTTTAACTTCAGCTCTTTCTGTTCATCCAAAATAACTGCCTAAAAAGGAATTTCCGAACCTTTAAAACGAAAACACATGTTTCGGTAAGAAAATTGATATGTCATTCTCCTATTTCATCTAAACAGCAATGTCAAAATCTAGTTTATTGTTTGTCAGTAAAATATTCTGGAGAAGCTCATTCAACTAAATTCCTGGATATCTAGGGTATGCTGAAAGATGGACAAGAAATAGCAGTAAAGAGACTTTCAAGATGCTCAGCACAGGGAACTGATGAGTTCAAGAATGAGGTTATCTTCATTGCTAAACTCCAGCATCGGAATCTTGTGAAGCTTCTTGGTTGCTGTATCAAAGCAGAAGAAAAGATGTTGGTTTATGAGTACATGCCAAATAATAGCTTGGATTGGTTCCTTTTTGGTTGGTTCTCACTTCTCTCAACTCTTAATACATTCGGTTATCTGTAGTAATAGTTCAATCAGCTGCAGATGGATTTGCTTATCAGATGGAGATGGTTATCACTTCTCTGAACTCTTGATTTTTGCAGATACAGATAGGAGGTCACTGCTTGATTGGCCTAAGTACTTCCATATTATTAATGGAATTGCTCGCGGACTTCTCTATCTTCATCAAGACTCAAGATTGCGGATAATCCACAGAGATCTTAAACCTAGCAACGTTTTGCTAGACATTGA
>JAJOOR010001304.1:0-43380 GCA_036250505.1 Solanum acaule
AACACCACAACAACACATTAAGTATAGCATCATTACCATCTAAGTAATTCACCTTTCATACTTGAGTTCAAAGAAGAACCAACCTTCATACCTTCTTGCCCTTCATGGGACATTCATACTTCAATTACCAATCATTCATAACCAATACATAATACAAAGTAATTCATGAAGTAATACATAATCAACATCAATATAAGCAATTGACATATTCCCTTCATAGCCTTCAAGGCTTCATTCAAGACTCAACCCTAATTTCATAGAAATTATACATAATCTAGGGTAGATTCATCATACAAATATGAATTACATAGCATCACATTCAATTCATAGCCTTCAATTAATATCCAACACAACCTAGGGTTAGAATTAGGAAAAGAAGGAGAAACATGGGTCTCATGGGGAATTCTTCAATACAACATAAATTCATCCATAATTGTTCATATAACATCAATCAAAGTCATTTTATAACATCAATTTCACTTGAGAAAGAAGACCCACGTTTTTGGATTGAAACCTAGAATTTGGAGATTTTGAAATTCATCTTGAAGGGGCCTCTTGGGGAAAGGAATCCCAAGAGCGATAAGCAACCATACCTTATTGACGAATTAACCATGAAAATCCGAGTTGAAACCTTGGAGAGTTGGTCTTCTTCTTGAAGCTCCTATCTTCTTCAATAGAGTTCTTGAGAAAAGAGAGAGAGAGTAGAGAGAAGGAGGAACTTTAGGTTTAAATCTTTGGGATTTTGTGTTTGAATGATAAAAGTGAGGTAAAGTGACTTAAAAATCATTATATACACGTCCCCTAAAGTACCCTAAATACCCTTCACTTAGTTGGACTCTTTAATGAAGTAAAAATAGATTTCTGAATTTCTGCATTTTCGTCGCGGAACAAGTCCGCGACGCGGAGCTGTTCTCTAAAGATATTTTGAAATTAAATTTTGAGACAGTAGAGTCCGTGTCGCGAACTGACTTTTTGCTCCTTGGGGGAGCAAGTGCGCGACGCGCAGCTGTTCCCTCCAAGTGCAATCTGCAAGCTGCCTTGGCAGCTTGCTTGGCCAAGGTTGGGGTCCTCCTCGGGGCCCCTTAGGGTGGCCCCGGGGTGTCGTATTCGAACGTCTTGACCCTATAAACATATATTTACCTGTTTTAAACCTTTTTACTAGATTATACCATCATACGACACTCCCAAACACGTCCAAAACCTAAGGACACACTAGGACACATTCTTCTCTAGTTTTCGGACGTCTTGGTCGTTTCTTGACATTAAGACCTTTACTCTTCCAAACCAAGTCAATTGCATTAATTTAGGTTTAGAAACATCATTTTAACTATTTTTAAGTCATTATTCATAAGGTGAGGCTCTAACTTAAGTCATAGAATTTCCTGGGTGTTACACAATTCATACAAAATAGTTCATAAAACAATCAATCATATCAATATTGAAAGGAACCCATGATATGGAAGAAAACCTTGACTTCAATTGGAGATTTCTAACTTCAACATTGGGGAATTTTAGGAACTTTATAGATGAAAGAGCTCCATAGATGGATGCCACATGTCCATGCCAAATGGACCCCACCTCCACATAGACGACTACGAAAAAGGGTCAAAACTATCCTTAAACTATTCGAAATAGCTTAAATATACCCTTCAACAATATTTCGGCAGAAAAATGCCCTCCCGTCTAACTATTAGACCACACTTATCCTTCTGTTTAACGAAAGCATCCATGTGTGTGCTAAAATGCCACATGGACTCCACATATGTGCGCCCAAACACACACACCTCCACATAGATGACTTAAAGCCTTAATTTCACTCTTTTTCCCTCATTTCATCCTGAAAAGTATATATTGAACCAAAAAAAGAAAAAAACATTTGCGGAAACTTGTATACGTAATCGAATAAAGTAGAGAAATTGCAATTTGATGACCATTTCAAATACAATAAAAGAAACGATCTAAGGTATAAGATAAACACACTCATTTTAATTAATCAATTAACACTATTTATTATTTTAATTTTTCTTAATAAATTAATTTTCTTTAAACAAATCTTAGCAAAATGTTCTTGTTGATTCAACTCACTGCCATGGCACAAAATAGCAGTTGCCGTAAGAGACCTAATATACTTATCACCGAAACTCCAGGCACAGAGAAGACGACTACGACGACTTCCCTAGCGGTGTTGACCAAGCTCCGCCACATCAACATCAGCAATTTTGCTAATGAGGAAAACTTGACAAACAACTGGGATGACACCTTCGATTGCTACTACATCAACGAAGGCCTAGCATGTCTTTATAGATTTCTTAATTTAATTTTTTTTCTTACCAATTACCCTATCTTTGTTCAAGTTTTGATCTTTTGTGGTCCCTAATCCACAAGATGTTCTAAATGATTGTTAAGGAAGTTTTAGATTTTATGGAAAGTTAAAAAAGCATTCAATATAATAGATGATTTAAGGATTAGATAGCATAATTAATTTGAAATTTGTTTAAGTTGTGATCTTCAAAGTACAACATATTAGTATTGTAAAAAAATGGAACTGAATTGAGTCAATGTATATTGTATATTCATATAGATATAGCCAAATAAGTAAATGATGAAATGAGGGGGAAAATAGTGAAATTAGGGCTTTAAGTCGTCTATGTGGAGGTGGGTGTGTTTGGCATGCACATGTGGAGTCCATGTGGCATTTTAGCACACACATGGATGTTTTTGTTAAATAGAAGGGCAAGTGTGGTGCAATAGTTAGACTAGAAGAGCATTTTTTAGCCGAAATATAGTTTAAGGGTATATTTAAGCTATTTCGAATAGCTTAAGGGTAGTTTTGACCCTTTTTTGTAGTCGTCTATGTAGAGGTGGGGTCTGTTTGGCAGGCACATGTGGCATCCATGTGGCGCCCATGTGGCATTTAACACACACATGGATAGTTTCATTAACTAGAAGGGTAGCTGTAACCCAATAGTTTGACGGGAAGGGTATTTTTGTGCAGAAATATAGTTTAAGGGTATATTTAAACTATTTCCGATAGTTTAAGGATAGTTTTGACCCTTTTTCATTTTAAAAAAAAAAAGATAAAGGAAAATAATACTCAAGCCCAAAAATGGTCCATTTTTCGGTTGTTTTTCACCTACTTTTTCTGGAATAACCGTCCTTCTCATAACTGAAAATCTTCATTCTTGCTCATTGCCTCCATTGTTATTCCATTTTTTTTTTAAAAAAATAGTAAAAATTACTTTCCCACAATTTTTACTAGCTTGAAAAGCTTGCAAATTCCACTCAATACCTCATTAGTAGATAGAATCCATAGTTTGGACGCCCTACTAATACATTACTTCATTTCAGAGCTAGTACATTATCTATTACATTAGATTTCATTTATTCACATTTTTGTTTGGAGGTTTTCTTACCCGTCCTCGCCCAGTTATAGACCAACACGATAATCTAGGATCGATATTTGTAGTCTATAATAAAATTAGTTGCAATAACTATTATTAATGGTGATTGTATGGGTGTTTGTGGTAGGAGACTCCTAAATGTCAAATTTGGAAATCATGTGACAATGACAATTACATTTCGTCGCAATGGTTCAAGCATGACTTGGTTTGAATCGTAATTAAGGTGCAGGAAATTTGCTTGTGAGCCAAGCAAAGTTGTGATTAGCTATCTACTGAATGAAAGGGAAAAAATAGATCTGACGTTCATAAAAAATTACAATCAAGTATCCCTGTACATATTAGATGTCACTGTCGATAATACTAGGCCAATATTGAGAATAAATATCATCGTGAGGTTTATGATACCCCCGTCCCCACATCCTACAATCGATTACGAAGATTTAGTTTAAGATGAAAGCTTGGGTGATCATTAATATGGATGATCATCCCAATGAAATCGGAAGATCCTAAATCATTTAAAATAAGGAACGGAAGTTTTGGTCGGGATCATAACCCAACAACATCTTCTCTGACGAAACTAATTTCCGAATAGAAGAAACATTAGATGTCCACTTGCTTCTGTACTCAAAATAAATTAACGTTATCCTTGTAGAGTTTGAATAGCGTATACCACAAGAATTATTAGATGTGAATATTCATTCACCTTTGTCGATACCAAGCTCGGAAGAAAGAAAAAGAAAATGTGTTAATGATGTCGGCGAGACTTTCAGGACCAATAGAAGGAATAAGTGTTTACTGTGTAATAGATCCGGACACAAGAGAACCACATGTAATAACAATAACTCCTAGATAGACTTGTCCCACTTTGTTTTTGTAACTCAAGGTAATTTATGTAATTTGAGACTCTGCAGTTTGGTATAATTAACGGCATGCCAATTTTATCGGCTTTACTCTCTTTCTATAATTAAGAGATTAAAATATAGAATATAATGTGCATTCTGTCTATTCGATTTATGAAATACTTACTATATAATGTATTGAAAGTTTCTATATGATTAGATGAATTGATACTAACTGTCACGCTCCAAGCCTACACCCCGGACATGGCCGACACTCGATAACCATCATTGTTCCCCAAGCAATCTCTTGGCCTGGCTCACTATTCAGTGGAAGACTTACTCAACAAAACAAGAACTTCAATTGCAAAGATTTAACTCATAAGGTCTTAACAACAACTTAACTCAAATTATGTCTGGAAAACTCAAATAACATAAGAAACCAACTCAGAGTCTCAAAACATAACAAGGGAAATAGGGAGAGACTCTTTAACTACTACTGTCTATGAAGACTCTAAATACTAGTGTAACAGCCCGCAACTACAAAGAGCTAGAATTAGAAAGAGTCATTTTGGAAAGAATGAAACATCTGGAAATTTGACAAAATTAAGTTAAGTATGAGTTTTTGGTCAACTTCAAACGACCATAACTCCTAGATCATGATAAGTTAGGTGTTCTACCAGATACTGTTGCAAATATCTTTGAATTATCTTTCCAACACCACCGAGTTTGCATGATTCCGAGTTCGTATTAGGGAGATATGTCCATTTGAAGTTGGGTTGTCTAGATAAGGAAAGTCAAAACCGGATTTTAGAAAGGCATTATGGCCTTTTCACCACCCAATTAATTAATTTAAGTTTTGGAAATTAAGTTGGGATCTAAACTGATTGAATTCAGTTTACGCTTTATCAAAACAAGTTAGGGTTTTGAGACAAGAGAGAAGAAGGGGATAAAAGAGGAGAAGAAGCAAGGAATCGCCAAGTTCTTGAAGAATTGCTTGTGGATTTCATCAAGGGGTGATCCCTACAAGGTATGTGATATCACATAGCATTGGGTTATTTAACCCACACACCAATCATGATTTATTTCAACGTACTGTCGTTCTTGAAATTAGAGAAATCGAGTTCTTGATGAATTTTTGTTGAAGTTTCTATTGGGTTCTTCATTGTTTAGTTTTTTAGTCAATATTGATGTAGTTTTATGAGATTAGAGGTTGTTTTTGAGTAGATACTTGCATATTTAGGTTATGTATTCAAATCTAAGTGTTTGGGGAAAGAACCAATCGAAACTAGATGTTTTAGAGTTGAAAAACGACCAAGGAAATTCGTCAAAAACTGGGGAATGGGGGTGGGGCGCCGTGCCACTAAGAGCGCCCCACATCAGAGTCTGAAGTTCCCTGGGGCACCATGCCAGCCAGTGCACCCCAACCCAGACTCTGTAGTTTCAGATCTGGCGCCCCGCGCCACTCAAAGCGCCAGGGACGCCAGGTTCTCTACCTTTTCCCACTTCTTTTCGTACTAGTTCCCTCGAAACGTACCCATGTTTTCTAGTCGATTTATACACTCTAAAGTACATCTAAACAACATGAAATCATCTATAACATGAGATCATGATCCTTGAATCCATAATTCAATTCAAGGAAAGTTAAGAGTCAAGTCAAGAGAAGTTCATAGAGTTTTCCAAAAGTCTTTTACAAATGTTTTAACTTTGTATTAAGACTTGAGTTTTGAGTTGAGTAAAGAGTAAAGATTGAATTTCATTTCTTCAAAAGAGTATATCGGGACTATGTATTCCCAAAGAGTAAATGTTTTCACATTTAAGCAAGAAAGGAAACTTTGATTTCCAAAAGAGCCTTTGAGCTAGTTTTTCACTAAAGAGCCTTTGAGTTAGGTTTTCAGTAAAGAGTAAATATTTTCACAATTAAGCAAGAGAGGAAACTTTGATTTCCAAGAAGATCCTTTGAGCTAAAGTTTTGAGCAATTATCTCAAACCACAGAAAGAAGTTATATTTTTAAACATAAGAGCTAGTATTATATTTTGGGAGTAGTATTGAGCACCGATATGGGGGAGAGTTCAGATAACTCCCAGCCCCCATAAACCATGTAGCCACCATGGGTAGAAAAGGGTCATACTATTTAGATGATTCTTTAGTGTTTTTTAGCATAGACTAGTGGAACCACTTAGTAGTCAGGTTCTATACCCTCGGCAAGGTATAGGACGGCCCTGGCAGTGTGAGGCAAAATGTTGTATCATCACAATATCTCTTAAGTGATGGTTCTCGGTTAGAGAAACTCCCGCAGAAGTATTTTATATTCTTATATACACAGAAGTATCTTGTATTTTCATATACATCCAGAGTTTTATTGTATCTTTGCATACATACAGAGTTACTATTGTATTTCTAAATACACAGAGTTGTTATCCATGTTTTAAAAGTTTTTCTTTATACTACACTTGTGTATACTTCTTTATATTGAAATGAGTAGAGTTAAGTTGAGTTGAGTTGAGCCCAGGTATGTTCTTTCAGTTCCTATCAAGCTTATGTCTTGATTTAGTATTCCCCTCACATACTCGTACATTCAATATACTGATGCAATTTGGCCTGCATCTTTTAATGATGTAGATTGATGAGTCCTAGATTTGGACTCATTTAGGGCTTTATTTATATAGATTTAGTGTCCTCAAATGCTTATTTTGTGCCAATAACTGATGTAATACCCTTGATTTCCAAGTATATGGATTGAGGAACAAAGCAAGGACACTAATTTGCAAAAAGGAACAAACAGAGTTGAAAGAATGAAGAAACGCAGGCCTGGTGATCGTCAAGTCCACTTGGTGAGTCACCGAATGGCCATTTGTCTGCTTAAAGTTACAATGTGCCAAGCCCTGAGGGAAGAAATCAAGTTGGTGATGGAGAGAAGCAGTCGGCGAATCGCTGAGTAGTTCGGTGATGCACTGCTGGATCACCCAAAGTTACAGACCTTGAGGATGTTGAATGCCAAGGCAGAAAGGCAATAAAAGTGACCAAAGGGTGGCTCGCCTAGTGGTTCGACGAGCCCGACTTACTTTGCCAAGTGGCTCTTCGCAGCATATTTTTAACGACTATAAATACATTTTTGAACATTTAGTTTAGTATCTAATATCATAATATCTAAATTGTAGCTGATATTCTGAATACTGAGACAAGTATTCTCTAGTTTTTTCTAAGCTTTGAAGAATTGAAGTTTTTCACTTTTTGAGAAATTGGAAGTGGGTCTTTGAGATTCTTCGAATTGGCACATTATAAGGATGAATCTACTCTTACCCAGTTGATGGATAATCAATTTGGTAATAGTTTTTACCTTTTTATGATGTCTAGCTAAAATCCCAATTCTTGGGGTGTGATTCTGTGATTATGGGATGATGTAGTTTATGGGTATTACTAATTGTTAGTTTAAATGCTATTTAGAAGTGAGTTCAATCATTAATTGTGGTTTAATTTAAGAATTGTAGTTGCAAATACAGTTCTACCCTTGTGTTTTTGGCTTGCTTGAGATAGAAGTTTTAAAACTAAACTAATTAATTGATGGTCAGTGGGTATTGGGTTGACCTGGGTTCAGCTCGAGAGAGTGAATCCTAAACTGAATCCCACACATTCAGCTCGAGAGAGTGAATGGACTGTGGGCTGTTCTTATTTTTCTTGATTTTTTATGTTTGAGAGAAATCAACTTGATTCGAGGTAAATTGTTCGAGAGAAAGTTTATCTCCTCTATTGCCTAGCTTACTCACTAATATCTAGCTAATTTTTAATAGTTGCAATTACCCATTTGTCTATATTATCCTATAATCGAATCACATCCCAAGAACCTGTCTCATTATTGTTTCTTCGTATTGATTGCCGTTGTTTGTAGTTGATAATGAAAACCAAAACCCCCCATTTGACATTTGTGTCAACCCCTGATTTAAATGATGTTTTTATTTGATAACTTTTATTCCGATGATTGATTTGAACACGTTCATACTTTACAATTGACTCCCAAACACGTATCGCTCCCTGTGGGATTTGACCCCAACTCATTTAATTGGGTTATATATACTGAATAACAATCACTGATGCTTAGAACTGGATTAAGTGTCTTTGATAACGTTATTAATCATTATGGTGTCGCTGCTGGGGAGTGGTGTTGTTTAAGATATTTTTTGGTGAAGTTGAATTTTGTTCTTTTTTAGTCATAATTGAATCTACTTACTTTTAGTTTTGGTTTGTGTGTTGCTTTGTGAACAGAGGAAATGAGTGTCAACGGAAGCAATGGTAGCCAAGTGTGCCACAAAGATGACATCGGAAACCTAAATATTTTTTAATGAACTGAATGTCAATGACCCAAATCTAGTGGGTGGAGTTGGTGCCATTCGCTTGCCTCTGGCTGAAGAGAATGTTGTGTTCCACATTACAAGCACCATGTTACAGCTCTTGCAATTGAAAGGGTTGTTTGGTGGGCTGGCTCATGAGGATCCCCATGAGCATATAAGGAACTTTGTTGATATTTGCGGGCCGTTCTCCTTCAAGAACATATCTCAAGAGTTTGTCCGATTGAGGTTGTTCCTATGTTCTCTAATGGGAAAAGCGTGCAAGTGGTTGGCTGAGTTGCCAAGAGATTCTATCACTTCATGGGAAGAGCTCGTTACTGCATTTCAAGTGCGATTCTTTCCCCCTTTGAAGATGATGACTCTTCGGAACAACATCCAAAGCTTCAAGCGTTTAGAGATTGAGCCAATCCATCAGACTTGAGTAAGATTTAAGAAGTTGGTGCTACAATGCCCAACTCATGGATTGCCCGACAACATTTTGCTGCAATACTTTTACCGAAGCCTTGATTTGATGAATAAGGGAGTGGCTGATCAACTTTCTCTGGAAGGTTTAATGCAACAAACTTATATTATAGAACCCCAACTATTGGATGGTATGACCAAGATTAACCGAGCATGGTATACCCATGAAGATCAGGTCTCCCATCTCACTTTAAAATTGACCAAAGAGAATATTGAAAAGGATCAAAAGAGGGACCAAAACATGGCAAAAATGATGACTCAGCTGGACATTTTGGCCAAGAATGTCATGGGAGCTGGTACTAGAAGTGTAAATGTTGTGGGTGTTGGGTGTGTAAACCCCGATGAGGCAAAATTTGAAGCGTTGTATAACGAGGAAGTGAACTTCCTAGCCAACCAAGGAAGTGGTTATTGTACAAACTACACGAGGCAGGGTGGTAACCAAAGTTGGAACAGGGATAAGGGCTGGAGAGTGGAGGGATTGTAACCCCACTTGGAAGGAAAGAGATGGGGAGAAGGATAGGTATGTTCCTCCCCACGAGCGTCAAAAGCCCAAAGATTCTGAGGGTGGCCGTTCTAAGGATATGCTCTCTCGTATTCTCAACGAGGTTGAAGGGTTCGATAAAATTATTATAGAACTGAAGGAAGATGTATCGACCCTTAGCCAGACGGTTACCTCTTATTTCGTCTCTATCAAACAGTTGGAGACCCAAATGGGTCAAATTTCTTTTCATTTAAACTCGAGACAACAAGGGGGGTTGCCTAGTGACACTATGGCAAACCCCAAGAATGAAGCTTGAGTGAGGACTTGCTCGTGCCATGACGTTAACTAAGGCGCTGCTTGGGAGGCAACCCAAGCTTTTATCGGATTTCCTTTTTTTTTTAAATAATCATGTGTTGATTGTGCAGGTTGAAATGTAGAATATGTTTGAAAAGTGTAGGTTGGCGAGCAAAATGTCCAGTCAGCGACTCACCGAAGAGGTCGACGAGCCTGACTTGGACTGCCGTTGGACTCAAGAAATCAGAAGATGGAGTCTGTAAAACTCGGCGGGCCCATGGACTAGTCAGTGAATCACCAAACAAGTCGGCAATCCCGACTTTGTCCGCCGTTGGGACTCTCAAGTTAACTGGAGGTCCTATAAAACTCGGCGAGGTAAGTACCCATTCGACGTGTCTCCGAGTGGTTCGGTGAGGAAAAATAACATCGCCGAAAGGGCGAGACCTGGACGGTTTTTAAAAGGCCAAAGGTTTAAAATTTCAACCTCTTTTATATTCCCTTACCTTTTAACTTCATACAATCACACACGCACCCTATAGTTCCCGTATTTTTGCATTTTTACTACTTTCTAGTAGTTGATTTGGTGTTCGGAGTTGGATACTTTGCCGCCTAGCTTTACAGATTCTTATATTCTGCATTAAAGGTTGGTTTTACGAACCCCAAAACTTGTAATTAGCGGTTAAACTTATTTGTAACCATATTGTTCTTATTGACGTGTGTTGGGCCTCTTTGAATATTTTTATGTGTGCTTGTTTGCCTGTTTTAATTTCAATATTGTGCCTTAATAGCCTAAGTTATTAAGTTCCCGAATTGCATGCTTTAAAATTGATCAAGATCTTTTGGGTTGTGCTTAATTGTTGTTGAGTATAGTTGGATGAAGTCTGAGTAACCCAATTTGTGCTAAATGGCGTGCTTTGCCCAATGATGGAGCGTTTGATGTCTTTCTTAAGGGCTAAAGTAGTTAAATAGCCAATTTTGGCCAAACCGGGGGAAGTCTGAGTACCCTGGTGGCATGGGTCTTATGGGTCTAGGATAAATTGAATAAGTGTATGGTTTGATTTTCTTTTCGGGGGATGCGGGGTTGATTTTGGAAGTCAGAGTAGAAAGTAGGCACGTTGGGTAGTTTGGCGGGCTAGGTCGATCTTGCCGAACCACTCAGGGGTTCGTCGAATCCCCTTTTATCGCCTTTAATTTCATGCTATTGTTGAGTTTGGGTGCTGTAATTTTTGGCGAGAAGCTTGAGTTCGTCGAATGCACTCGGTCATTCATCTAATGTCTTCTTTGATCGCCCTTTCTGTGCCCCCAACCCCTAAAATATACTACGATATTCGGCGGGCTAACCTGTGCTCGTCAAATGACGTTGGTGATTCACCGAAAGGGCCTTCCCATCACTGACAGTCCATTTTTCTAGAAATTTTTTGAGCCAATCCTTTCTGCGAGCCCGATCTAACTCACCGAAGTGATTTGGCGACTCGCTGATCGATTCGGCGAGTCTGTCTGCATCATGATTAAAGCATTTTTCTTGGATTGACGCTAACTTATTTTGGTGTGTTTTGCAGATATGGCTAGACCAAAAGTGGTAGGTAGAGACATGTCTCTCTCGCTAGAGGGCAAAGGGAATTATCATAAATGAGGATGCAGCTGCATCCAAAGCGAAGGCCACAAAGTTGCCTACCACCGGCAGGAAAGGCAAAGGGAAAAGCAAGGCACCTACATCACCGGAGGCCAGCTCCGATAGTGAGGGGATATATATATGCCACTCACCTCACCACTTCTGAGAGTGAAGGAGAGCACCAGGACCCTCAAGTGGCCATTTCTAAGCCTGAGGAGGACGAACTACTATTGGCCCAGCAAGCTGAGCTGCAATCTAAGAGAATGCATGATCCATCTAGGATCAGAGTGCTTGAGACCAGGGTGTGGTCCCAGCACCACCTGCATAGTGTCCTCCTTCCCGGTCTATGAACAAACTAAAAACTAAGGGATTGAGGACCATCATCTAGGAGAAGAGGATGTCTACTGATGGAGTAATAGACAGATACCCGGAGATTATGAGCTGCTTGAGGTCCCACAAGTTCCAGATATTCACTAGACCCCTGGCCCTTACGTTCCAAATTGGGTTCGGGAATTCTACACTGCCTACGGAGCCGTGGTGCCACAAGGGAAGAAGCAGGCCGCTAAATTCAAGCCGGTTGATTATGTGGTTGTCCGGGGAAAGAAGGTGAAATGTGATAGTGATCACATCAATGCAGTTTTGGAATGCACCAGCAACATCTCCGATGACTATCAATACATGATCAAGACAAAGTAATTGGAAACTCTAAAAAAGTGGTTGGCCCCTTTGATATCTGATGGCACTCATTGGGGGTTGGAGGCAAGAGCTCCAATAGAGAAGATGGACCTCAATGTAACAACGAGGTACTAGTTTGTCTTTATCAGCAGCACTATCATGCCATCCCAGAATGAGTCTATTCTCCGCCATACGAAGGCAGCTTTTCTTGGTTGCATTATTGATGGGGGCAGTCTCAACTTGTCTATGATTGTGGGCTAAGAGATGACCATGAGGGCTAGGCAGTGCCATACCTCTCTACCTTTTCCAATGTTGATCACTGAGCTATGCAGATGAGCCTGAGTGCCCTTTTATGTGAAGAAGGATATGGAAGTGATTCCCACATCTTCTACCGACATCCGGTGGATCAAGGATGAGTATCTAAAGGATGAGGCTGAAAAGAAAAAGGCAACCCCGGTGGACACCTCCCCGATTATTGATCCAGACACATTACCCATAGAGGCAGTGTTGCCTACTCCAGCCCCTGGGCCTTCAGGGTATATATAGTATTGTTGCTTATGTGACTCCTAGCCCCTCTACAGCTCCCATACCTCATAGGTCTGCTATTGCTGCTACCCGACCCCCACTCACCCAAGCTGTATTAATTTGAATGGGGTAGCTAACCCATTTTGCAAATAGGCGTTCCTCCAAGCTTGAGGCCACAATTCCTGGGATGATAGAGAGGGCCCTTACTACTGTTGTGATACCCCTTAGTGTGTCTATTGATGCCCTTGAGGCACAGATAGCAGAGTGTGAGCAAGGCCAGGGGGCACTGATGAGGTGACGACCCTAAAGGCCGCAATTGCTGAGCTGAGGAAGGATGTGGACCAGATGAAGTCCATGGACATGTCCATGATTTTTGGGACTTTAGAGATC
The DNA here is from genome assembly GCA_036250505.1 of Solanum acaule. Classification (NCBI taxonomy): domain Eukaryota; kingdom Viridiplantae; phylum Streptophyta; class Magnoliopsida; order Solanales; family Solanaceae; genus Solanum; species Solanum acaule. Next base: position 13,024 of record JAJOOR010001304.1, read on the forward strand.
CCTGGTATGCCAGCTGATACAGAGGTGGCTCCAGCTGCCACTGGAGATGAGGTTTAAGTTAAGGAGGTAGCTGATGCAGAGTCCGAGGCTAAGACTGATGAGGAGCAACTTGGTGTCAATGAGGAGGCTACATATGAGGGCCTGACAGAGGTTGAGGAGGTGATGATAGATTCAGCTGTGCAGATTTCATTAACAGACACCACCATGGCTGGATCTATTATTACTGATACCCAAGATCAGAGTGTTGCACCGGGCACTAATGCCCCGTCAAATGGAGCGACTGTATAGACAGGACATTCCTTTACCCCCATCTCTATCATTTCTATTGACTTATTATTACTATTTTGTTGCATTTGAGGACAATTGCTTTTTTATTTGTGGTGGACTGAGGTATTTCCATACCCACCTCTTGTGATTATCTTTTTTGTATATATATATATATATTGGGTTTTTGTGTTTTTGTGCTGCAAAATGTGTTTTGACACTGTTTTGTGGATGTTTGAACTTATGGCTCCTTGTTTTGAATGTAAATGGTTTTGACCCTTTCTACAAAAATTCGCCACCTCTTGTGTATGATTGTGGTTGTTCTTGTGCAAATTTGAGTGTCGGTTATAATCAATACCGATGACTTAAATAGTGCTCTTAATCAAACAAAATGGATATGCAACAATGATAAGGCCAAATGCAGTTGCATAGACACTATGTGGACTTTTTGCATCTCATTGTGACTAGCCGATTATCGAATGAGTATCTTGTGATGAACATTTCACACTAGCAAAAGTGTGGAGTCTTGTTTGATATTGGTGCCAATGCCTTAAGTGATGAGCTTACCGTGAACCTTGTGTGATGACACCTAGAATTTGCCTCGTTGGTCCGGTTGACTAAGTGATGCAAGCTCTTGAAATGATCTTAGGCAACAATTTTGAAGAGTGAAACAATTTGACAATATACCTCTTTTGTGGCCAACCTTGAGAGTGTGTGAACTTTGCTTGATACCCTTTTTGAGCCTTATCCTTTTCTTGGAAGAAACTTGATGAAATTTGCAGCACCTCTTTATCCATTCACCCATAATCCTCATGAAGTGTGGTTTGTTTGAGTAGCCAACTTAGTCCAAAATCCTAAGTTGGGGTGTGGTTAAAAGAGAAGGTAAATCAAGAAGTGTGAAGAATTCCCCCTTGATCTATGGTTTTGAAAAATATGGAACCCCTCCATACAAAAAAAAAAGAAAAAGAAAAAGAAAAATGGAATGAAAAAGAAAAAGAATGAAAAAGTTGTGATATAAAAGTTGTGAAAGTTGCAAAAGAAATGGGGTGTCCGGTATTCCATTGGAAGTGAATGATGGGGTGAGATTTTGAGTACAAGTGAAAATGTTGAAGAAAAGGAAAGAAAGTGATGTTCATACCACACTTCATGAGGATAGCAGCCACTGAGCCTAAATGACCATACCTTTGCACTCAACCCCGTTACAAGCCTTGAAAAGACCTTTTTTTTTAATCTTGAATGAGCTGAAGTGTATGTTAACTGGAAAATAAGGGCAAACCTATGGGTGAAGTCATGCATATCTTCATATTTGTGAGTGTGAGAGTTGTATGTGATTTCAGAACTATAATTTGTTGAACAACTGTGTGTGAATATGGAATCATTTTTGTGAGAGGGCATTTGAGTACCTTTGTTGAGCTTGAACTTGCATTTGAAGTAAGTATTGTGAACATGAGAATCTTTGATAATGGTGAGTCACAACTTAAATCTTTGAGTGCACAATTGATTCTTGCATGAGTTAGTTGAGTCTTGTCGTGTGCATTCATGATTGAGTCTTATGTACCACTATTTGAGACATCCTTTTTGAACTGCTGAACTTGAGTTTTACTTGAGGACAAGAAAAAGTTTAAGTTGGGAGTGTTGATGAGTCCTAGATTTGGACTCATTTAGGGCTTTATTTATATAGATTTAGTGTCATCAAATGCTTATTTTGAGTCAATAACTGATGTAAAACCCTTGATTTCCAGGTATATAGATTGAGGAACAAAACAAGGACACTAATTTGAAAAAAAGGAACAAAGTGAGTTGAAACAATGAAGAAACGCAAGTTTGGTGATCGCCAGGTCCACTTGGCGAGTCACCGAATGGCCATTTGATCGCTTAAAGATCCAGTGTGCCAAGCCCTGAGGGAAGAAATCAAGTTGGCGATGGAAAGGAGCAGTCGAATCACCAAGTAGTTTCGCGATGCAGTATTGGATCGCCCAAAGTTACAGCCCTTGAGGATGCTGAATGCCAAGGCAGAAAGGCGATGAAAGTGACCAAAGGGTGGCTCGCCTAGTGGTTCGGCGAGCCCGACTTACTTCGTCAAGTGGCTCTTCGCAGCATATTTTTGACGACTATAAATACATCTTTGAACATTTAGTTTAGTATCTAATATCATAATATCTTAATTGTAGCTGATATTCTGAATACTAAGACAAGTTTTCTCTAGTTTTCCCTAAGGTTTGAAGAATTGAAGTTTTTCACTTTTGAGAAATCAGAAGTGGGTCTTTGAGATTCTTCAAATTGGAGCATTATAAGGACGAATCTACTCTTGCCCAGTTGTTGGATAATCAATTTGGTAATAGTTTTTACCTTTTTATGATGTCTAGCTAAAATCCCACTTCTTGGGGTGTGATTATGTGATTATGGGCTGATTTAATTTATGGGTATTGCTAATTGTTAGTTTAAATGCTATTTAGAAGTGAGTTCAATCATTAATTGTGGTTTAATTTTAGAATTGTAGTTGCAAATGCAGTTTTACCCTTGTGTTTTTAGCTTGCTTGAGAGAGAAGTTTTAAAACTAAACTTATTTATTGATGGTCAGTGGGTATTAGGTTGACCTGGGTTCAGCTCGAGAGAGTGAATCCTAAACCCAATCCCACACATTCAGCTCGAGAGAGTGAATGGACTAAGGTGTGGGCAGTTCTTATTTTGCTTGCGTTTTAATAATCGAGATAAATCAACTTGATTCGGGGTAAATTATTCGAGAGAAAGTTTATCTCCTCTATCACCTACCTTACTCACTAATATATAGCTAGTTTCTAATAGTTGCATTTACCCAGTTGTCTATATTAGCCTGTAATGGAGTCACATCCCAAGAACTCGTCTCATTATTGTTAGGTACAAAATTTTGGGTTTCTTTAAAAAAAAAATTAAAATAGAGTAAGTTCCAAGTAATTACAATCATATTTCCACAAAATTTAGTTAAGAAACAACTGTACATACAATTTCAAATTATATTAACTTATTATGAAAATACCAATTCAAAAAATATATGCTTTTAATATTCCAGTTCAATAAAACATTTAGATTACACACATACAAATAAATTGGCGTATGTTTGTTATAGATCAGGTAAATAAATACACTTTTTGGGACTTAGTAAAAAAGAAAATTGTGTTATATAATTAAAATAATGGGGATACAATATTATAGACCCAAATTAAATTTTAAAAATAGAAAGTACAGTTACGATGGTGATAATGATGAAGGTATTATACATGTGAGATTTATTATCAATATAATTATACATTTGTGGTTGTGAGGGCCCCACTTCTATAAATAAGTGACTTCAAACATTTTGGAAAAGTTTCCCTTCTTTCATACTCTTAATCATGCAATAGAGCTATGTCATAGATATTTATTCATACTCGTTCGTTTCTCAAATTCATTAGACTACCTATCATACTAGAGGTAGTGGAAAGAAAAGTAAGTGTTTTATCGATGAGTTGTTCTTACCAAAATTCTTGAGAAAGTCATGAGACTCCAGAGGGGCTTGAGAGAAGCCCATGAGTGAGTTAAGTGTTGAATTTCAGAGGAATGCACTCATGTTATCATGCGTTTGAGCTAAAAGCAAGTTGTACTCTCTTCTCTTAGTCTTGTTTCAGCTGAGATCCTTATGAGAGAGTATGTTTAGAGCTTTGGTAGTATTTTCACTCTAAAAGATATTATGAATGACAAGAGTATGAGTAGTAGTAGTAAAGAGTGCCCCTTAAGTTAAGAGAATAGTATGCAAAGGTTTAGTAATCTAAGTAAAGGAGATGGTGTCTTGACAAGCTATGTTACTATAGTCATACACCTAGTAAGTTAGTAATGAGAAGTGTGTGATAAAGTGTCATTGTGTAGGTACTGACCAAGTGTAAGTGTTGAAGAGAAGAGTAGGAGTATACATGAGGTGATAGATCTAAGCTAGGCTTATGATTTTGAGGGAGAGCCCATAATATTAAAAGTGTTATAGAACTAATTAGGCATTGATGTATAGTGAATGAGTGAATAGTACTCAAGTTGTGAAGGGAAATGTGATAGTAAATTGTAAGTATGAATACTAAGAGGTAAGGATTGGCCATATGTCATAAGGTCCTAGTGGACGAGTGTTTCTGAATTTGAATCCAGTAGTTGTAAGTTAGTATAGTAAGGGAGCAATCATATTGTTAGTTAATCATAAACATTAAGCTTGAATTTGAGATGAGTATCTTGATCAAAAGGAAGGCACCATGAAGGTGATGATGTTAGTCTTGAGATTTGATCTAGAAGACTTGACATAGAGTAGGTGAGGAATTGAGGTGAGTAGCTGCAATAAATGTGAGTAGTACAAGTGAGAGACCGTAACGTTTAGATAAGGGCAGTGAAATGTGGCTAAGTCACAAGAGTAACAAGAACATTAAGAGGTGTGCCGAGATAATAAGTTACCAGATGAGGTTCCAATTAAGTTATAATTTTCCATATGTGCCTCGATAGCATAACTGAGTTGCCGATGTGCAATAGGTCCATAGCTTTCAAGTGTCAGCTTTAGACCTAAGGGGGAGATGACAAGATGAGAAATCAAGTCAAGTATTTAAGAGTAAGAGAGTAATGAGTTCCAAAGACTATGGGAGATATCCTGTCAGAGGTCTTTTTAGTAATGGAGTGGTGTTAGAAAGAGGAGGTTGATGTTCTTATCGTCATAGTGATGGTGTGATAATTACATCTAAGGTTATAAATGAGGAGGAAGAGGATGATGAGGTTTTACTATGAGGAATAGCTAAATGAGAGCCCTTAATTGGTTTTGAATAGTAATGCAGACAAATTCTTGTTGGTATCGAAGAGATGATAAGAGTAACCCCATTTCATACCCAGTCCAGTCCTCATTCGAGGACAAATGATCCCAAGGGGGAGATATTGTAACACTCCCAGAAAATTTAGAGCTAAGACTTGAACCATCCTTCGTAGTGAGTAAGTTTTTACCAAGAAGTTTAAATTTTTCCTAAGTGTAAGGGTCACTAGATATAGAACCTTGAGTTCCAAAAAGAATTAAAGAGAATTCATTCAAGTCATTCCTTAGTTCTTTTCAGTTTTGGGTCAACTTCAAACAACCATAACCTTCAGTACATGATGAGATAGGAGGCCCATAAGATATCAAATGAAAGGTCTTTGAATAATCTTTCCAATGCCACTGAGTTTGCTAAATTTCGAGCTCGTATGAGGGAGATATGCCTGTTTGAAGTCGGGCTGTCCAAATAAGGAAAGTTTCCCGAAAATAGTAAGAGGTATTTTGGTCTTTTCCTTACCCAATCAAATTTAATTCATTTTAGTAAGGTTTTAGGGGTCTAGTTTGATTATGTTCAGTTTTATAATCCTAATATACACCTAGGGTTTTAGTTGAGAGTTCAAGAAGAGAAAAGAAGAGAAAAGAGGAGAAAAGAGGAAAGGATCAAGGCGTTCGTCGAGGATCTTGAGTTTTGTTGCGGATTTTCGCCATGGGCTTGATCCCTAAGAGGTATGTAAGCTTCCATAGTGTTGGTTTGTTCACCCACATGCCAATCATGTTAATTTCAGCGTTAAATTCGTTCTAGAAAGATGAAGGATTGATGTTCTTGAATTGTGTTCTTGAAATTGGCCTTCGTTCTTGAGTTTAGATGAGATTGATGAGCTCTTGAGGTAATCGTGTAGATTTTAGTATTGTGTTTGATTAGATTCTTGTGCATGTATTGGGTATCAGAATCTAGAGTGAAATTCAGAAAAAGAATCAAATTTAGGTGAATTGGGGTTAGATAACGAGGAAGAAAAGTCGGACAATAGCGGACCTGTTCCTTCAGAGTGAAATTTTTCTCTCTGCGTCAGAGAGAACACGGACTCCACTGTTTCAAAAGTTATTTCGACCAAACATTATAATTCATCTCCACGTCGCGGACTTGCTCCCAGTCACTGTTTTTCAACTGTTTCTCATGATTAACTATCTAAAACTCATTTAATCATTATGAGATCCTTCATATCATGAACCATAACTCTTAAAATCATAATTCACATTCAAGAGAGATTTAAGAGTAGAGTTCAAGAAAGTCTTTTAGTTTAATTGTGAATCCTTTAAGATCAACTATCGATTTGAACTAAGTTTTGAGGAAGTAAGTATGAGAATGAGAAGAGTCATTTGCACGAGTTCCATGTTGTTATGTAGACCCTCGAGTCGAGTCGTTCATGCCCATAAATTCTGCATGAATTCCATAAGTTCAGTATCTTTGAGAGGAGTGATGTCTTTAAGTTCTAAATCTTGAGTATTGAATTCCTAACCCTTTTGAGATTTGAGATTATATTCCTAATCATGGGACTATTAGATGTTACCCATGAATCCTTCACTTGAGTTGTTCATGTCCATAATTCCGCATGAACCCTCTAAGTTGGGCATTCTTGAAATGAGTAGTAGCATTGAAGTTCTTAAGTCCCAAGTATTAAGTTCTATCTATGGTTATTGAATTCCTTGAATTGAGTCATTCACATCCATAATTTGGCATGAACCCTATTTTAAGAAGTCTTTTACAAATGCTTTAAACTTGTTTTAAGACTTGAGCATTGACTTGAGTAACAGTAAACGTGAAGTCCATTTTCTTCAAAAGATTATATGGGAACTAAGTACTCCCAAAGAGTAAATGTTTTCACATTTAAACAATAGAGGAAACACCGATTTCCAAGAGAGCTTTTGAGCTAGTTTTTGAGTAATTATCTCAAACTACAGAAAGAGTTATGTGTTTTAACATATGAGCTAGTTACATTTCGGGATTGAGCACTGATTTTGGTAGAAGTTGAGCTCAGATAATTCAGGGTCCTCATAAACTGTGTAGTCAGCATGGGTAGAAAAGGGTCATACTTTTTAGATGATTCCTTAGTGCTTTTAGCATAGACTAATGGATCCACTTAATAGTTAGTTTCTATACCCCCGACAAGGTATAAGACGACCCTGGCAGCGTGAGGCAAAATATTGTATCATCACATAGCTCATAGTGGTGGTTGTCGGTTAGAGAAACTCCCATAGAGATATTTTGTAGTCTTTAATACACAGAGATATTTGGTATTCTTTAATACATAGAGATATTTTGTATTCTTTAATACATAGAGATAATTTTTATTCTTATATACACAGAGTTTATTTTGTATTTTTAGATACAAACAGAGTTTATATTGTATCCTTGCATACAAACTTGGTTTCTATTGAATTTTTCAATACATTGAGTTGCTTTCTACTGTTTTAAAAGCTTTCCATATATTGCATCTGTATTGTTGCTTTATATCGAGTTGAGTATCCATAGTTGAGTATCCAGAGTTAAGTATCTAGAGTTGAGTACCCAGAGTCGAATATCTTATAATTGAATCAGGCCTTATATAACTGAGTTGGATATTTTATTGTTGAGTTGAGCCTTACTTCACTGAGTTGAATATCTTATCATTGAGTTGAGCCTTACTTTCTATGAGTTGAATTGAACTATGTTTCTTTGAGTTGAGTTGAGTTGAATGAGTTGAGAAGAGGTAAGTATGTTTCTATCCCACCAGTTCAAGCATATGTTCACGCTTTAGAATTCCCTTTACATGCTCATACATTCCATGTACTGAGCCATTTGTCCTGCATCGTTTCATGATTCAGATAAAGGTACTCAGGATCATCAACAGGCACTTCGTTGATGCCGTATTCAGTTCGAGTTAGATATGGTGAGCCTCATTGCTTTCGAAGGGTTCCACTTGTACTTTTAGTTATATCAGTTATTAGGATGTCGTGGGTCTTGTCCCGACTTCCATCTTTGTCAGTTAGCGGCTTCATAGATAGACAATAGATCCAGAAGCATGTTCATTTATTTTGTTAAATGTTTAAAAGAATTAAGTTTCCTGTTTTATTATGAGTGGAGTATATTATTTTCATTCAGATTTATTCATTTGAGTTAAAGATTTGTAATTAAGTTTAATGAATTTTATTTTGTTTTAAGCTTTGTATGCTTGAGTTAGTCTTCCTCTTGTAGTCAGCCAGGATGAGGGTTTGCTTGGGACCAACAATGGTTCTTGACTGTAACGACCCGAATCGTCGTTGTTTTGGAAAAGAAAAAATTTGGGAAATTACTGGGCCACTGTCCCTCCAGGGTGGGCCAGATGTCGCTAGGGAGGCGGCGCCACGGCGGGGTAAGCTGGCGCCAGAGCGGTTTAGGTGAGACAAAATGTAAATAACGCGAAATCTTAATTCCTCCTTCTTCCTAAAATACCTAACTTAGACGTAAACCACCCTAGAAACCCCCAAAAAGCTGCTCTAAGCTTGGGAAGTAAGGAGAAAGAGATTTCTAGCGAGAGGAGCGCGGTGGATGGTGGATTGCCGGTCAAGATCACAGTCACGAAGTCCGAAAATAAGAATCAAAGTCAAAACTCCGTGCAGCTGCTTGGTGCCCAGGTAGGCTAGGTTTTATTTAATTGAGTAGTTATAAATCTATGCTCAATGTGTAATTTAATGTAAATCAATGGTAGAAATTATACGTAGGCCTTCGTGTACCGAACAAAAGATTATTAAATCATAGGAAGAAGCCTTAGATTATGAACTAGGGCTATGTATGGTCGAGTTATTGTTTAAGTGATATACGTCGATGAATACTTCATAAGTGATGGTTGTGATTTCATGATTGTGTGATGTATAGTCGTTCTTGCTTTGTTATAATGCATGTATGTATGCAAATGTTGTTTTGAGGATCACACCAATCGTATATGAGAATAACTGAATGAGGTATGCCATGAATCATGACTTGATTGTATGATTTTGAGAATATACTTGTGATTATGGTTGTGGCTTATAGAATGGGTTGGGTGTCGCATTACGGCATACTAACTTGGATCGGTTTCCACATTCCAGCATAAATATGGGATCAGTTACCACGTTTCGGCATAAACATTGGATCGGGTACCACATTTCTGTATGCTAACAGTTTGGGTTTGGGTCCCAAGAGAGGACTCATAACTTGACATGACTGTGTATTTTGGTATTGTGAAACTATGTATTGTTCGCAAGTGATAGCATATATGTTCGTACCAGCGGACGTTGGGCAGGATAGCATAGAACTGCCGCACCTTGTCAGCATATGCAACATGGGGAGCCTCGGTCAGTGGAGCCCACCTGAACTCCAGCAGATGAGCATAGAAGGAAGGCTCTTTCTCCTCCAGCCTGAGTAAGACAAAGCCCCTCTCACAGCAAAACTTATTATTCCAACAGTCATGAAATCTCTCTCGACTAGCAGTGTCGGGAAATCTTATAAAAGGCAATTTTTCTTCATTTAGACCTGCCATTAGATAAGCTTGCAAGATATGAAAGATTTATGTTAGGGCTCCATGGGGCTGGACAATATCTGGTTAAAGGGAAAAAGGAATTTTCTAGCCTTAAGGAGATGCAGGACACTGGTTCCCGATGTCCCGCCATAGTGGCCCAAATCCCGCCACGGCGGGATGATGGAGGCTGCTAGAGTGGCCTTCATCTGGGATGAACACCTGGCACGATCATGGCGCCTCTTCGTCCCAAAACCCTCGTTTTCAACAGAATTTCAGCAGATCAGAGTGTATTAACTACCCTAGAACCTAAATATGTAATTATTTTCTCAAAATAACCCCTAAATAACGTCCCAATTTGAGTTTTACACCAATAGACTTTTTAACTTCCCCCCACCCATTTTGGTACCAATTCGACCATATTTTTATGAAATCCTTATGCCCAGGACGTTGTGGAGATGTCGAGGACGTAAAAGGAGTGACCATGCTATATATTTCTATCAAACTAGCAACCTATGTTCAACTTTTCGAATAACTACCCGGAAACCGTTTCTAAATTAATAATTTATCATCATGCATTCGTAATTAGGTAAGTAATGAAGTAAAGAGAGTAAGGAGCATGAACATTACCTTGATTTTGACGTTTAGAGTGAAGCGACCGAGAGTGTTTTTGGGAATTTTGGGAGAGTTTGGAACAAATGGGGGAAAATGAACTTTTCCCCCTATGTATTATTTTCGGATCTCCCGCTCTCAGCGGGAGATCCCTCTCCACAGCAGCCCCGCCTCAGCGGAAGGGCTGCTGCCCTGGCGGGTCAGGCTGTGTAAATTAAACGTGTTTGTTTCTTCGTATGTTGCCTTAATTACCTAATCAACCCCTTTGAGTATAGTATTTTTGTGTTTTGATTGAAAGAGTCACCATCCGTCATGGTTTCCATAATGGACCAATTTGGTAGTTAGTAGTACTCCGAAATAGAGCGTGTGATGTTCCATGCACTAGTCATTCGGGGATGAATGAGGGGTAAATTGGTATCTATTGTAACAACACGAATAATCATTATTTAGGAAATGCAAAAATTGAGGAAATTACTAGGCCACTCTCCAGCCAGGGCGGCGGTGCCACAGTGGGGTAAGCTGGCGCCAGAGCGGGATAGGCGACACAAAATGTAAATAACGTGAAATCTTAATTCCTCCTTCTTCCTAAAATACCTAACTTAGACATATACAACCCTAGAAACCCCCAAAAAGATGCTCTAAGCTTGGGAATGAATGAGAAGAATATTTCTAGCGTGAGGAGCGCGGTGGATGGTGGATTTCTGGTCAAGATCACCATCATGAAGTCTGAAAACAAGAATCGAAGTCAAAACTCCGTGCAGCTGCTTGGCCCCCAGGTAGGCTAGGTTTTATTTAATTGAGTAGTTATAAATGTATGCTCACTGCATAATTTAATGTAAATTAATGGTAGAAATTATGCGTAGGCCTTCATGCACCGAATAAAAGATGATTAAATCATAGGAAGAATGCTTAGATGATGAACTAGGGCTAAGTATGGTCGAGTTATTATTTAAGTGATATACGTCGATGAATACTTCATAGGTGATGGTTGTGATTTCATGATTGGGTGATGTATGTTCGTTCTTGCTTCGTTATAATGCATGTATGTAAGTGAATGCTGCGTTGTGGATCACACTAATCGTATATGAGAATAATTGAATGAGGTATGCCATGAATCATGACTTGATTTTATGATTTTGAGAATATACTTGTGATTGTGGCTTATTGAATGGATCAAGTGTTGCGTTTTGACAAACTAACTTGGATCGGTTGCCACGTTCTGGCATAAACATTGGATCAGGTACCACGTTCCGATATGCTAACAGTTTGGGTTTAGGTCCCATGAGAGGACCAATGACTTGACATGAATATGTATTTTGGTATTGTGAAACTGTGCATTGTTCGCAAGTGATACTTGATGTTGTTTCCCAGGAATTGTAAGTGATTATGAGAACCTATTTATGTTTGTTCTACTATGTTGATTTCACCCATTATGTATCTCGCAGTTGAATGAAACTGGAAGGGCCAAGGGTTCAAGAGTGTTAATGTCGAGAGACAAGGGTTGTCCGTATGTTGCAAGGGTGAGAAGTGGAGGTAGTGTACGTGATGTAAATACTTAAGTAGATTTCTCCTTGGAGAAAGAGATTTGTGGTTGGTAGTTAGGAAGCTTGGCATAATGTACCATGTGGCAAAGGATAGGTCATATAAAAGAGGAAGTAAGGGTTTGTTGCGGGTGGTTAGTCGAAATGCTTGTAGTCGTATTTGTCGTCTCTTCTATATGTTAGAATGGTTAGGCTTGATCAAGAACCTGGTAAGTAGGTTGAATGAGGGGTGGTTGGTAGTAAGGGTACTAGTGTAAGTCGTGGTAGTCGAGAGAGGGTAAAGGTGGAAAAGCGAGTGGGTTATTGAATATTCTTACTGGTTGATTTCTTATGTTTTGTGGTGGGAGTCGGGTTGACCAATGATGCCTACCAGTACGTGTGGTTTTGTACTGATACTACTCTTGCTATGCCTTTTTTTGCATAGTCTGGATGCAGGGTCGGTGATGTTTCATTAGGTGAAGACGAAGAAATCTCCAGCAGCTTCTATTTTTCTCTCCACATGGTGGGAGCTGTGTCATTTATTATTATGTCCAGTTTGTACTCTTAGCAACTCTTGTACCTGTTTAGACTAGATCCTTGGGGGTGTTAATTACTTTACAAGTCTTAACCGAAATTGTGATAAAAGTTCTTATTTATAAATTTCGGTTAGTATATTTATTTCCATTTTATCTAATTTTCCTCATGTTGTAACTATTGGATAAGAGGGTTCTCCTACTCAGGTGGTAGTATGTAGGTGCCCATACGGCTCGGTGGGTTGGGTCGTGAAATCGAGTGCCGGCCACGTCCATTGTGTAGGTTCGGGTCATGACAATTATATTTACTCTCCAAGAAGTCACAACAACTTCTTGTTACAACTCTCACAAATTCACTTTCAAAGTTAGAATTATTACAACCCAATAATGATTCCAAGTTACTTTAACAATAAACTTGTTTAGAATGAAAACCTAACTCTAGTTCTTCTTTCTTCTGCGTTGTACGCTCCTACTGCCACTTCTTGCCTTTTGCTGAAAACAACGATATTCATTGCATGTAAAATCTAAAGTCTCATTATGCAACTTTCTCCTTTTATAGTTATCTTGTTTTGCGCATCCTGAAAACCCTAATTGAGTCAGAAAGTAGCTCTTCAATAGGTGGGATACTCGTTTTGTAGAACCTTACACAAATTCTGATTTATTCTCATGCGGCTTTACTTTGCCACTCATTTTTAGAATCTGATCTGCTTTGTCAATCATCAAAAATAGTTTTTGTTGAATATTGACTTGTCACCAGAGAGTATGAAAGTACAAGTTCTCTTTAGGATCGATTCTGCATATAAAAATTGGATTATATTCGCTACAAACTCTTATCCCACTACAACAAATATGATATATAGCTACGAAACTATTAGCTACAACATGAATTTCGTCACCAATGGTTCACCTTTTGTGATGAAAATTATATTTCGTGTATAAATACATGAAGCGCATACTTTTAAGGATGAAACATAAAATTTTGTAGCAAAGTTTTGTCCACTAAAATTTCCCACCAAAAAATAAGTTGGCGCCATTTATTGAGTACTATTAGTGACGAATTTAAAGTTCTTAGTGACACATTATTTTGTCACTAACTATGTACCCATTCTGTGACGAATCCTATTTTGTCCTAAAATTAATTAAATTTTGGACACGATTTTTTTTGTCACAAAAAGTATATTGATACAATAGTGACAAATCAGAATTTGTGGTTATCATTGTGGAATTTAGCAACAAAATTTCAAATTTAATTGTAACCTTAGTTTTTGTCACTAATAGTTCAAACAATTAGTGACGATTATATTATTATCTCTATTTAACCTATAATTTAATCACATTCAAATTTTGTCACAAAAAAATGATTAAATGTCTATGACTTAAATTTTGTAGTTAATTAATAAAATGATTGGATACAAAAAAAATTGTGATTATAAATTAAACTATCATGAATAATAGACATATTTAATTCAAATATAGTAAAAATCAAAATTTTGTCCGTCCATAAACATTAACCATACAAACATTTTTTAGTGAAAATCTGAAGTTATACTCTAGACAAGCGTCATACCAATATTATGTAATTAAAAAAATATTTTAACACCAAAAAAGTTAGAAGCAAAGTTCCCAAATCATCAAAAGCCTCGATAAGTTTGCAAATATTTTATCACTAGATACTAGAGCTAGTGTAAGCATCGACCCAATATATATTACTCTATTAATTTTAATTTATATGGTATAAATAGAATTAACAGACCTAATCAAATTTTGATATGATTTTTAAATATTTTAAAATGTTATCACTGTAATTTATAGTACTTATAACGTAATTTTCAAATAATATGTTACTCACTTTGTCCTAATTTACGTGGCACATGAGAAACTTTGAGAGTCAACAAAATTTTTAATATGATTTTAAAATATTTTAAGTTGTTAATTATTGTGACTTATAATGTTTTTAAGCAATGTAATTTTTAAATAAATATGTTACACTATCTGTCACAATTTATGTTGCACATGAGAAATTTTGAGAATTAACCAAATTATAATATATTTTATAAAAAAATAATATACATATATATATATATATATATATATATATATATATTTAAGTTGTTAATTATTGTAATTATATTACTCTTAACGTAATTTTCAAATAATATATGTTATCCCATCAGTATTTCGAGAGTTGATCTAAATTTTGAAATGTTTTTCAAATATTTTGTTTTGTTAATTATTACTGTAATTTATAGTATTTTTTTTTTGTAATTTATAACTATAAAACTTACTAAAAAGGTAAATAAGACAACTACATTAAAACAAATAAATTATTAAATATAAATAGAGGAGAAGGCAGTAATTTATAAATGCATAACATACTAAAATGGGACATAAGACAAATAAATTAAAATGGAGAAATAGTTAAATATAAATAGAGGAAAGGGAAAATTGATCAATTGACTGACTACTAACCCTAAGCTCCTCTATTCGCTTCTATATTATATATTTTATCATAGACACAACTGATAAAAATATGAGATTAACTTCTCTTCACTGACAGTGGACAAGAAAATTTCCCCGTCAGTTCATTTTAGAAATACTTATATCTCTTAATTTAATTGTTGTATTTTAACATTTAAAGATTAATGATTTTTTAGCTTCTCTTTTTTTTAAACACGTTTTACATAACTAAGATATTTTTTTTTTGAAAAGACGTCCAGATTTTTATGATATTATTGACTTTGAGTAATATTTAAATAAATTGGAATACATATGATGATATATGGATCAAAGTTTATTTTCAATTAATTTTTGTATTGTTGATTGAATGAACTAAGAAGAGAAAACACAGTTTGAAACAATGGAAGCTAATATTCAAAAACTTTTTAATGTTGCGAAGAAGACTTAATAGGTTGTGAATAATTTTTTTTATGAGATTAATTAGTCTAGATTTTTTTTTTTTAAAAAAAGTAAAAGTTATTGTCTCCAATTTCTTCAATGGTGTTGATGGAGAACGAGGTGAAAATATCGATGACAAGAAATAGGTGAAAGAATCCTTCTTATTTTTGGCAACCAAATAAGAATTCTAAACAAACTCTTGCAATTAATTTAGAGTCCAAGTTACCATATAATACTCTTTTTGTTATTTTTATTTAAATGTTAATAATATATGAATATATTAAGAGGAATAAGTATTTCTAAAAATAAATTGACGGTGAAATTTTCTTGTCCACTGTCAGTTGAGAGAAGTTATTCTCTAAAAATATTCGAGAAAAATGCTTACTTAAATTCATTTATATAGTTATAGCTAACAATAGTCACGTGTCTATCTCTCTCATCTCTCTTGCCACTCTACTATCTCACCCAACTCTCTCCCATCTCGCTCACCTTCCTCTCATTTCGCTCGTCACTTTCATGTCCTGTTCGCGTATCTTGTATCCCAGATACATACGAATCACATCAGATACATGTATCTATTGTATGTCTAGTGTGATTCACATGGGATTATAGACAAATTTTATTTGCCACTCTTATATCTCGATCGTGTATCTGGTATTCTATTTATATGTGAATCAGACGAGATACATGTATATAATTTGTATCTAGTGTGATTCACATGTATCAAGAATACATAAGAGAATCTCGCTTGCCTCTATCCCTATTTTAGTGTATACGGTAGCAAAAAATATGTATTTAGGTGTATTTGACTTGAAATTTGGTATGAAATTATTCAATTAGATAGTTTTTTCTTTTAAAAATTCAAATTACATATCCAAATAATTTTTCAATTTCAAATCACCAGACCTTTGCAACAATTTGTGTGTGTGTCATGGGTTAAACTTTAATTATTTTTTAGGGAGGTAGAACAAACCATTAAATCTTGAATTTATAGATAGCCCAAATTATTCAATGATGAATATTGACTTTATATATATTAAATAAATACAATTTAAATATTTTAAATATTATATTATTTGATATAATATATAGAGCTATAATAATAATTTTTTATTAAATACTAAAAAATTATAAAAGAGCAAGTAAAACAATTAAGACTTAGTAAAATTGAGAGGATTGAATTATAATCCACGTTTTAATTTAAATAACTTGTGAATGAGTCAACAAATCATTCATTTATTAACTCACTTAAATTCAACCAACACACTCATTTAACCCCTCTAATTTTTTTCAATTTTGCGCCAAAACAAACGCGGCAAACAAAATTTCCATTTTAATTATTTTCCCCAATTGCACAGCACCGCTAATTTAGTTCCCACTACAATTAGGTTTTACTTTTTCTTTTGATTTGATGCCTCTGCTATGTTTTACCCAAAATCTAGTGAGTTCTTGCTTCCAATTTTATTTCTACAAATGTCTAGTGCTTCACACTTCCAATTAAGTTAAATTATGTTTTTCCTTATTTGCAGCTTTTTCACCGATTCATTTTTTGTTTCTTTTCTTCTTTTGATACAAGATCCAAAGCTTTTGGACTAGAAAATGGTACGATTTTGTTTGGGGATGCTATGGTTATTTGGAGAAGCACAAAGCCAAAGTAGATATATTCTTTGATATGCAGTCTTAATTGGGAGTAACGACGAAGATGTAATGAAATGGAGACCCGCACAGCAGACAAAGAAGGAGGTGAATATAAATCATAGATTCACTAAATTTTCTGTGTTTATAGATTTTCTTGTGTTCTTCTGTTTCCTCTGCTACATTCTCTTCAAATTGGTCAAAAATTGATCCATTCAGGTAATCTAAAGCAACCCCTTTTGAATCTCCTCCTTAATTTTGTTTCATTTGCTATGCTTTTTGTTCTTCTCTATTCTTTCACGCTACATTTGAGCTTGAAAATATGAGGCTTAGATTCCATAGAGTTCAACGTAAATTGAGCTTTAGATAAGCCTCTGTTTTGTGTGTGTAAGGGTGGCGGGTTGGTGGTAATGAATGTTGGAATCCGAAATTACGGGAGGCTGATGATGCCTGAAGCTTTTGATTAGATAAAAGGCTCAATCTTATTTGTTCGTAAGTTTATTTTTAATTTTTAATGGATTTCTTGCTAAAATTTACTTGAGAAACCTAGGATATGGTAGGGCATATTGGTCTTACAATTGATTTGAGAATGTGGATCCTTTCAAAAGAAATCATAAACCATATGACGAAATGTTGATGTTTTATCGTCTATCTCCAACAACAACATACCTAGTGTAGTTTCATAACTGATATTTGGGTAGAGTAGGATGTATGTAGACCTTATTCTTACCGGGGCTAAAGTGATTGTTTTCGATAGACTCTCAACTCAAAAGTGAAGTTTTTGAAGCAATCTCAAAGAGTAATGCCATGAGCAATGTGCTGTCAAAAAGAGAAATTATTTTGAAAACGAAGAATCTATCAACTGCCCAAATATAGATGCCTCACTCGCTAGGCTGCATCAACTACATGATTTCATCTTGAACTTCAAATATTGATCCTTGTTTAAGAAAAACTTACATGTTTAATCTTTAAAGTTCTTTGCTATTCGAAGTTACTATTTAAAATTATATATTTCTTGCAGTCATTTATGGTTGAGAGAATCCTAATGTGAGATGATGAATACTTGAAAACAAGGAAATTAAGTTAATGAATAGTTAGTACATTATTATTAAGTATTATGAACAACTCAACATATAGGAAAAATGCAAAATCAGGAGTTCCTTTAGTTTTCAATCAGTTAATTTTAGTTTTCAAAGTAAATAGTAAATATTTTTTAATATGCATGTGTAATAATAGCCTATCATACTCACAATTGACCAACGTGTGTGGTACTAATAGTGCTAGACATGCTGATCGTTTTTCCTCTTTTGCTTTCATTCAATATCTCGTTTCAACTTTCACTTAAAGTAAAGTTAAGAGTGTCGATATTTTGTATATTGCATTTTATAACCCTAACTACAAAATGTAAAGTCTTCTACAGAAGAAAAGCCTGTTACGAGTTAGTGGAGAGGAAAGATCTCCAGAGATTGTCATCTCATTCCATTCTAATTTCCTTTAGATACATTCTTATAATCATACAGTAAGTGGATCATCATATCCTTTGTTTGGATTTTTCACGTTCACTACGCGGTGGCACCTTCAAGGTCATTTATCTCTATGTATCTCTTTCTCTTTACTCAAGTAAGTCATCTTATTCAATGATGGTTTGGTCTATTTTTTCTTAATTCTTGATAGGAATATTTTTTAGTATTAGAGAAGTCTAGTAGCTCATAGAACTATCATTTTATTTTTAAATAAGAGACTCTTTTTGGGACAAACAAAAAAGGAAAGTAAGATGTGTAAATTGTAACCAATGAAGTACCATTCTAATGAGGAAAATACTGGAAAGTTCAAAGTGCTCAAAAGTTCAATCAACTTTCCAGTTTTTATTTTTTCTTCTCTTTTATATTTCTATTTACTCCTTAATTTGATTCTGATTTTCATACTTAGTAGGCGAAAGGTTTCGTGTATTTTCTACTTGTTTAGTAAAAGGTAATACTCCTATACAACAACTCTTATGCTTGCTTTAGCTGATATGGTATATAATATTAGGATCATAGTGTAGTGAATCATAAGTCTAGATATGATTGAGATTAATTAATATATTGGTTAATTTTTTTTCACATGCCAACCATGTGTATATGCTTGGGAATCTAAGACTAGGATATGCAAGAAAATGTTACCGTTAGAGTTCTTAGTTATAAAATATCACATGTTTAGACTTGGTTGTTGCTTTAATTTGAGATATCTTTTTATCCATGATAATATTCAATACTCTCTTAATCATATTCTTTTGGGTTCATTCATTAGACAATTTTTATTGTTAAAGTTGATATTACTCCATAGAGTTGTCTTGGAGATGTGTTACTTTGCGAAGGTAAATCCAATTAGTACATTACCAGATGATGTGGTTTAGTCAGCATCTTAAGGACAATAACAAATCAAATTGAATGTCTGTCTTTTTTTTTTTGGTTAAAATGGTTAGCTCAAGGCCAATTTATTCAAAACAAATTATATACAAGCTAAAGCTAAAGCCCGGCCAAGATCAGGTCAGGACTATCTAAACAAGAAATAAGCAAAAGGAAACAAAAGATAAAAGACAACAAATGAAAAAACTAAAGAAGTAACTAAAAGGAAAGTGAAAAGCCCATGGATGAACTCTCTGTAACATTCGACCCTAGAGATTCGCCCCTAAACTTGGACCTTGAGCTCATCTAAATTGTCGCTGCTCTGTTGGAAATCAACCAGATTGACCTCTGAAGGTACGAGCTGAGGGAGGTAAATAGCATTCTTGGAGCCTAATCAATTTCTTACGGGATAAAATCGGTTTTTCTTCAGCTCCCGCTTATTGATGACATTTTTATCTCAAGTTCTGGGTGATGCCACTATGAGACACCTACAAGATCTCACCAGGAGAAGTGTCATCTTACCCAAAAGAATCCTTTCTCAAACTTGAGGAGAAGTGATTTAAGATGAAACTGAAGTTTAAGATGATCGATAGTCCTTAACTATTGACGTAGGCTGTATTAGGAGTGCCTCATTTGTGATTTTCATTGTTTTTCTTCTAGCAGAATGAACCTCCAAGGAGATTGATACCACATACTAGAACAATCACAATAGATGCCACAAACAAGC
Source organism: Solanum acaule (assembly GCA_036250505.1). Classification (NCBI taxonomy): domain Eukaryota; kingdom Viridiplantae; phylum Streptophyta; class Magnoliopsida; order Solanales; family Solanaceae; genus Solanum; species Solanum acaule. Next base: position 32,894 of record JAJOOR010001304.1, read on the forward strand.
TCTCCAAATGGAATTACGGTAAAATCATATATTTGTACTTCTTGCTGTGTTTTTGGAAATGCTTTACTGTTTGGACATGTGGCTTACTGAATTGTTGTTAATCAGTCCTAGACCTTGTGTTGGAAACAGCCATTTAATTTGGTTCCCTTTCTCTTATTGCCTTGGATTGTTTACTTGGATTTTGTTGTTTATGTATGTTAATTATCTTTTTAGCTTCTGATGGGAGTTCCTGAAAATTATTGTATTGAATAGTACAATAAAACAACCCCACCCCCTCTTCTCCCTTGTCTCTACATTTATTTCACTTCTCACTTGTGTTCCAATTTTGTAAGAGCTACCCATTTTCTCTTTATTTGTGCATATTTTCTCCAGATCTCAGTTCCAAAATGCGTGAAATCCTTCATATTCAAGGTGGACAATGTGGTAACCAAATTGGTGCCAAGTTCTGGGAAGTTTTTTCTGCCAAACACGACATTGATTCTACCGGTCGTTATAGTGGTGATTTTGATCTCCACTTGAGAGAATTAATGTGTATTACAATGAGGTTACCAGTGGAAGATTTGTTCCTAGGGATGTTCTTATGGATTTGGAGCCTCGTACCATGGACAATATTAGATCTGGTCCTTATGGACATATCTTCCATCCTGATAACTTTGTTTTTGGACAATCTGGTGCTGGTAACAATTGGGCTAAGGTACATTACACTGAAGGTGCTGAATTGATTGATGTCGTTCTCAATCTTGTTCGTAAGGAAGCCGAAAACTCTGACTGCCTTCAAGGTTTGTGTTTACCCGCATTTTGTTAAACATTTTGTTTTCATTTGGTGTTTTTGTTGTAGATCTGTGCATTTTGAGGATTCATTTACGTTCTATGTGTTTGATTTTCAAGATTTCAATTGTGCCATTCATTGGGTGGAGGAACAGGTTCTTGTATGGGAACACTTTTGATCTTAAAGATCAGAGAAGAATACTTGGACAGAATGATGCTTACCTTCTCCGTTTTCCCTTCACCTAAGGTTTCTGACATTGTTGTTGAGCCTTATAATGCTACCTTGTCCGTGCATCAATTGGTTGAAAATGCCGATGAGTGCATGGTTCTTGGTAATGAGGTTCTATATTACATCTTCTTCAGAACCCTAAAGCTCATCACCCCAAGCTGTAAGTCATTTCAGCATCTCGATTGCGCTTTTCTTTGCATCATCTGTTTGATTGTTGTTAGCTGAGCATGTTTGATGTTCTTGTTAGTTTTTTATTTATCACTTTGAAGTTATGAATCATTTGATATATTTCTTGTATAACAGCTTTGTTAGTTAAAGAATCGGCTAGCTGGTTCCCTTCTCTTAGAACACGTGACACCTGGAAATATATGTCATTAATAACTCTGCTTCTTGATAACCTTCTTGGAAAATGACATTTCTTTTCTTCCATAGATGCCATATAATGATGGCGGGGGCAGCCAGATATAGTGGCTTCAGTTAATTAGGAGAATAGTCAGCTTTCCACCATTGTGTTGCAACTTGATTTAATTGAATAAATGGGCCCTTAAGCTGCTGCAACAAAGTGTGTTCAGATGCTCTTAGCATAATCTCTTGTTAAGAACTCACAACACCTGCACCATTCTTGCTTAACAGATTCTTGCTTAACACATCTCCCAAGGAAACAGACCTTGTGAGACCACTGATAAAATCCATCACACACCAAAAGTCCAAACTAGTGTGAAAGAGTTGACAATACTCATCAACGAGAATTATATAGCGCAAGACCATGATCTGCTAGCAAATCTGCTTTGAAGAACTCAAATAAGAGACTTATTATACTGCATATAGAATCAGAGGTGATATAGTTCTTGAATATGAATTACCGGTGAAAGGTTAAGGAATGGAGAGCTATGCACATTCTGTCATTGGTATAGAAAGTTACATGAATGGAGGATAGTTCAACATTTTCATGAACTATATATGCAGCTTAGTGAATATTACATGAGCCAGTGATGAAAGTAGAAGGAATGAAGCTCTATTATGTGTATGTTTGAAAACAGAACCCTCCTAACTAGCAGCCTCAAAACCACCAAAGTTTTTATCATCCAACTAAAGATATGTGAATCGAATCACCTGAAGTCAAACTCTGTTGCAACAAGTCCAAAAAGACACTAGTTATACATAATTTAAGGATTATATGCACATATGTTATCAAACCCCATATACTTCCCTTCCTTGATCTTTCTAATCGTGCCATATAAAGACAAAATAGCTATACCATTCTTGCATAACACATCGCCCACTGATAATTTTCTCTTTCATACCATTCACAAATAGAAAGATAATTTATAAGGTAGACTAGTAACACACATTTTACTAAAAACCCATAGTTGCTCCTCTTTCTTGTTGAAGGATTAAGAATGATATTTTTCATTTGTTGAATTTGAGTAATTATAAGTAGATTTATTTAGTGAATTAATTATGATCAAGATGTTGGGTCCTAGTCTTGAACTACATTAAGTAGTTTTATTGCAGCAAATTCTTGGTAGGCTTCTAGATTTTTTTTACTTGTATGGTAGACTTCATATAGAATTAAGGCTTTGAAAGTTGATATTTATTTGAATTCTTGAGTTGAATACTTTTGAACTAGTTGTCGTTATTGGGGATGACAAAAGATCTACAATAAATAAATGGACGAAATAGTGTTAATGTAGTAGGTGAGGTTTTGTTAATACATGATGCATGACTCTTTATAAATCTAGGCAATGCATGCAACATTGTCTATAATAATTTTATTTTGTCCAATTGTCGGGGATTAGTTAAATTGTACATTAAATGGTCATATGTTCTAATACTTCACATGTTAGATGTTCAGTTAATACAGTTCTCAAATATTAGCATTTTGATAATTCATGTGTAGTAGGTTGTGCGAGGATAATGATGTGTTCATTGCTCTCCAAAATTAAAAAAAAGTTCTTGCCAGGTACATAGTCTTGCTCACCCAAGATGACCTTCATATTAGTATGCTTGTATTTTTACTTAGTGCTTATAAAATTGATCATTACAGCATATTGAATACATAGATTGTGTTACAGATTCTATCTTTTTACCTCAATATGAACACACTTTAAATTAAATCATAATTTTGGTCTCTTTTTTTTCCACAGGTATAAGAGGTGAGAATTGAATCAAGACCACTTGAAAGCTAAATGTTGCCACATATTTGGTACTTGGGAAGAAATCTCCACGTAATTGTCTTAGTTAAGGAGTAATATTTAGTAATCAAGTATTGGAGCTTGAAATGAGATATTATCTAATATAGTTTTAGTTGATCTTTATTGTATGATCATGGGTGTTTTATTATTCTATTTACAATTTATGCAATTTTAAATTCAAATATAATATCAATATGAAATAATTAAATGTCATCAAATGTTTTTAATTAGTGGTAAAAAAATTTAACTTTTTGCGATTACTATATCAAACTTTTCAAGACATTTTCATCACAAATTAAATTATTTTGTCATAAATTGAATACATTTAGTGATAATATATTTGTTCTAGCACCCTCCTTATCGAATATGAATTAATTTTATTTATAGTGACAATTTTATGTTGTCAATAAAAATCATACTTTTAGTGACAAGATGATATATTTAACTACAAAATTGTTAATATTCATTAGAGTGATAAATTTGTCACTAATTTATACATATAAGGACAAAATACTTTTTCGTATATAAAAGGTAGTCATTAGTGACGAAATTTCTTTTGTTCTGCTACGAAATATATAGAACTTTAGAGACAATTGGTATCGTCACTAATTGACCTAAATAAATGAGCATGCAAGAACGAAAGAAGAGCATGTAGTGATCAAATAGTTTTGTCGGTGTTAATAACATTTTTAGTGACAAAATTATACTATCAACTACAAAAAAATAAACTTTTTATGACAATCAAAGTCGTCACAAATGCTATGCATTTTGTGACATTTTTTTAGTTTTCTAGTTAATGGAACTTCTTTAGCAACGAAGCACTAAATCGTCTTTATATACATTTAGTGACACACGTTTAGTGACAACTGACTGACAAAATATTTTTCGTCACACAAATTTTTTTGTGACGAAATATGCTTTATAAATGACGAAATAATTTGTCTCTAATAGTCAAATTTGTTGTAGTGTTGTCTAATAACATATTGTTTTTCTTGTCCAAAATATAAAAGAAAACAAGCAAAAAACAAAATTTTCCTGTCGTTTGGTAGAGTTTATTAGAAAAAATAATGTATGTATAAGCCTTTTGTATTATTAGTATCTAGAATCATTTGATAGGATGTATAAAAATAAAGCTGAATATAGTGTCTTAGTAATGCATGCATTCATAATGCTTGTATTAGTAATACTTGCATTCATTATGCAGAGATTATTTCTTCTGCAGTGTTTAGTTTGATGTATTAATAATTAATAAAACACATTACATAACTTCTATAAAAAAAGAATAGTTTACAATAATACCTCCACACTCTTTAGCTTTGGAAAATAGAAAATGTCTTGAAAAGGATTTGAAGGGTTATTATGCCATTAATCAATCTAATACATGTCTTGAAACCTTTTGTATTACTAGCACATATAAATTCATGGTATTCGTAATACACACCTCAATGCACAATAAAGTGCATAACTGACACAAACATTAGTTATACATAGGCTAAAAGTGTACAAAATTAACAAGGTACTAATAATACACAAAGCTTATGGATGCATGTTTTTTGTAAAGACCCAAAAATGAGTGTGATGACACTTGTCTTATCCCACCAAGACAAGTAAGCCTAAAACCCAAGACATAACGATAGAAATGCTGAAATTAAAATATCAATGGCATAAATGCGGATAACTTAGTCAACTCAAAAATACCCCTTAAATTTGGTAGTTGCGTGTACAAACCACTAATGTATTACAACTGAATTGAAGGAAATTACAAGTTTCAAATGTCTTTGTCTCTAGAGTAGAGCAAGAACATAATAAAGCAAACCACACGGTACTTAACAAACAAACTACTAAACACCAAGTCAAGCAAAGCATAATACATGCACTCCTTTCATTCCAACCGAACCTCCACAAACTACAACCTGCACATAAATCAACCCAACCTAACAATCTATAAATCACAGAACACATAGTTCAATAGTAACATCTCAACAAGTACATATCAGTCATGGTCAAGTATCAAGTACATCAATCGAAAATCTTATAAAAACGATCACAACTTCACAAATGGTATTGATGTGCAATGCAATGATATGTCAAGTAAGGTGATGCATGTCTGTCCTACAATACACATCCGCTGAATCTCAAGTCGAAACCCATGGGGGACTTCCTAGTCCATGCATCTGCCACAGACGTGTGGCCCGATCCCAATTTTATCTCAATGAATCTGCCACGGACATGTGGCCCATTCCCTATTTCCACTCAAAGTTTCCGCCATGGCTGTGTGGCCAAATTCCTATTTCCTCGCATCCTCACCAATATCATCACAACAGTGGTACAACATAAATGCAAACATACTAGAGCATTGGTCAAATATGAGAATGATAATACAACACCAATATCCAATAACAATTAATCAAAGCATATCATTAAGTGTTCATCTCATTCGGCCAAATGCCCACAACATAATCAAGTCACACAAATCAACAAGATTCTCATTTTTAATCCAAGTTGTTTAGCAAGTTCACATCATCAAGTTAATTACCATACACAATTCTTATATGAATACCTTCACCAATTTTCATTACTCCCTCCGTCCCAATTTATGTGGCACTTTTCGAATTTTGAGATTCAAACAAGTCTATTTTTTACCGTAAATTTTTCATATATCTTTTAATTATTTTGAATTGCCAATTATTGCGACTTATAGTACTTCTTACGTAGTTTATAAATATATAAATTTCATTTCAAAATAATTTAAAGATTCCACGTGCAAATTTCCGGTCAAACTTAAATTGTTTACTCTCGAAAAATGAAAAATGCCACACAAATTGGGACAGATAAATATTTCCCAATGCATATAACAAATTAAAGAAGCTTTTGATTTTTCCATAAGAAACAATTATGATTTTTTTTTCTTTTCATACCGATTCAATCTAATTATCTATGGAATAGCCATTGAATATTTTTTGATAGAAAATTTTTGTGAGAAGCTATATAGTTATTTTTTAAGTAGTGTAATATTGACATCGCACAACTTTAATGCATGTTAGTGTTAATTTTTATAGAGCAACTTTCACATATAGCAAACATAAAATTCATATTTGTATGCTATAACAAAGTTTGCATAATTGCGCTCCATAGCAAACATAAATATGTATATTTCGCTATACATTTACAAAAGAAAGCAGTTGTATAATCTGCTTTGGTATACATATACAAAAAGATCAATTGTATAAAGTGAGAGAGGCGAGTGAGAGAGCGAGATCTAGGAGAGTGGCGAGCGAGATCTGGGAGAGGGGAGAGAGGGGAACGAAAATATATGTATATACACAATTTTCACGCATTTTATACATTTGCGTTTTTGTATAAAGTGGAAGAGACGAGTGAGAGAGCGAGATCTGGGAGAATGGCGAACGAGATTTGGTAGAAGGGAACGAAAATATATGTATATATACAATTTTCTCTTGCTTTATACAAACACAAACACATTTTATACAATTTGCGTTTTTTGTATAAAGTGAGAGAGGCGAGAGAGGGGAACGAAAATATATGTATATATATAATTTTCTCTCGCTTTATACAAACACAAACGCACTTTATACACTTGCGTTTGTATAAAAAACGAGAGAGGCGAGGGAGAGAACGAGAGTGGCGAGCGAGACTCACCAGGAGATAGGTGAAATAGCAACAGTTTGCTATGAGGTACAATTAAATCAAACTATATTTATATCATTTAATTTGAATTAATAGTTTGCTATTATATACAATTTTCCCATTTTTATAGGTGATGGTGGTAGTGAGGTTTCTTGTTGAATGATTTGAAACTTCAGAGGGTGTTTTAATTATTTTTTGATACATTGTATCTGCCAAAGGCTACATATATATTCTTTAGGTCCCTTTTTACTTGTCAATTTTGACTTAACACACTTATTAAGAAAATAATGATTGTAATAGTAAATTCATCATTTTACCCCAATTAATAGATAGAGTATTAAACATAGTTACTTACTATATTTTTCAAAGACATTAACTCAATGTTAATAAATTAAGGATACAATAGAAAAATAAATAAATTATCCTTTCTTGATTTATCAAAAATGACAAGTAAAAAGAGATATCAAATTAGAAAAAAATGGACAATTAGATTGGGACGGAGAAATTAAAGTATTCTCATACTTGAATCCAAGAAATGCATACATTTCATCCCATACACAACATTTATTGAATACATTAATATCTTACATAAACTTGATATATCATCAAAGTACATCACATTACATTTTACCAAGTTAATAAAAAAAGGAAGAAGAAAAGGCTTTACTTATACAACTTAAAAAGAAACCAAAAAGTAAAAACTAGCTACTAAGCTAGCACCATATGATATTTAGATATACATAGATTAAACTAGAACTCACTTGTATACCTGAATTTTTTAGTGCCTTTTTCTCTGTCGCATAATAATTTTGTACTCCAATCCTTCAATGATTCTTACAAGCCATTTCAGATTTCCAGTTGACATCATGAAATATATTATGGATAATCCAATACATAGACCACTTCCATAGCCCATAAGAGTAGCTTTCCAAAAATCATTCATAAATTCAGAATTGCTTTCTTCATCATCTGGCTTAAATTCCAAAAATCAGTTCAAAGGTCAATTCAGACATAGACAAATTAAATTATTCAAAAGTAGCTAGAAATCCAAAAAATGCATACATTTCATCCATACACACAACATTCATTGAATACATCAAAATCTTAATTATTTTATACATAAATATATTTACTTTGACATAATTCTTATACTTTTTCATAGTTTTTATCTTTTAATATATTATTTCAGATTTGAAACTTTGAATTCTGAATGGTCCAATAAATATTATAGTCCATAGATGTTGATAATTATAATAAAGCTTAAATCAAAATCAAATTAATACTAATGGAAAAAGAAAATCAATTCAACACTAAGAATAACAATAATATTGAATATTTGTTCTTTAGTTTTATATTAGTTTAGATAATTAAAATACATAATCTAATTTTAATTTCCTTTAATATTTAATCATGTAACTAATACTTATTTTAGCATGATTTAGTACTCTTAAATTATGATCATTTTCATTATGACTTATTAATTTGCAATATTTGTTTTACGCGATGTCATTATTATTTTTTTGTTGGATGTTTAAGTGTCATTAATCATATCATATTTTGTGTTATTTTCTTAAGAAACATCTTAGACAGTTGTAGTTTGGTAGGACTAAAGAAATATTTGAAGTACAAGTAAATTATATGTTTGTATGAATACTTTAATGAAAAACCCAAAAATTTGAAAAATCCCGAGTTTTATTGGTTTGGTTTATATATTTAAAAATCCGACACAAATAATTTGATTTGATATTTAAAAAACTCGAACCAACCCGATCATGTACCCCTGCTGATATAACTAACATGAAAATTTTGGATATAGATAAATGTGATGAACTAAAGATCAAAATAGAACTTAACTCTATACCTGAATTTTTAACTCTTCTAGCTAGACGCGATTATTTCTTCTTTTGTTTTGCCTTTGACTTCTCTGTTTCTTTCTCTGTCGCATAATAATTTTGTGTTCTAGCTCTTCAATGATTCTTGCAAGCCATTTCAGATTTCCAGTTGAGATCATGAAATATATTATGGATAATCCAATGCATAGTCCACTTCCATATCCCATAAGAGCAGCTTTCCAAAAATCATTCAGAAATTCAGAATTGCTTTCTTCATCATCTGGCTCATAATCGCCATTATTTGTCTTTGGTGTCCAATTACTTCCACAACCTTTTGAAAGAGGGAATCCTTGTAATCCATCATTACCTTCATATGAATTATTTTGAAATGTAGCAAATTGACGTCCTTGAGGAATGCATCCTTGGAGATGATTGTGAGAGAGATTTAATAATGAAAGAAATGTCAGACCAGCAAGTTGTTGTGGTATCTCTCCCGAAAGCTGGTTAAATGAAAGATCCAATGATTCGACTACAGATAAACTTCCAAGTGATGACGGTATATTACCTTGCAATCTATTATGAGACAAATTTAACACTCGGAGCGCAATGAGATCTCCAAGATTACTTGGAACATGTCCTTCAAATTTGTTACTTGAAAGATCAATAGTCTTGAGAGCTGTAAAAATTCTTTCCAGTTCATACTCCATTCCCTTAGTTGAAATTGTTATAGAATCATTGTAATCTCTCTCTCCAGATTTACCAAGATATGTCGGTTCCTTCACTGTTTGATCAATCGTCCTCATGGCTTTGAATTTTTGAAATAGATTAGTCGACAAGTTTCCTGTGAAAGCATTGTAAGAAAGATCTATGATTCGAAGCTCAGAAAGCATGTTTTCATTACTTAAAGCTCTAATTGGCCCATGCAATTTGTTCGATCTCAAGCTTAAAACTTTCAGATTTGGCAAAGTTTCAAACCATATTGGAAATGTGTCGTTGAAGTGATTGTCTCCTAAATCAAGAATTTCCAAGTTTTTGCAATTGGCTAAAGATCGGGGGATTTTTCCTTCTAATTCATTGTCATGCAAGTCTAAGCTTCTGAGTACACTTCCATTACTAAAAATTTCTGGAAGAGTCCCATAAAGATTGTTTTGGTGGATATCCAAAACCTCAAGATGACCACCCATGTTGCCAAAACATTGTGGAATTGCTCCCTTCAAATTGTTTCTACCCAAATCTAAAATCCTTAGTGATGTTAGATTGCAAATAGACGAAGGGATATCTTCACCGAGATTATTATCTTCTATTTTCAATACTTGGAGTCCATTGATATTAACTAGACATTGCGGAATTTCTCCCCTGAAGTTGTTTCTCCCCAAATACACCACTTCCAATTTCATCAAATTGCAGAAAGATGAGGGAATTTTCTCAGTGAGATTGTTGTTGTGGAGATACATCCATTGCAAGTTTCTCAAGTTGCCAAAGGAATCCGGAATTGAACCAATGAGTTGATTAATATTTAAATACATAGTAACAAGTCTTCCTATATTCCCCAACTCACTTGGAATCGAACCAGAAAGGTTGTTAGCAAAAAGAGACAAAAGATACAACTCATTCAAATTCCCCAAAGAAGTAGGAATAGAACCACTAAGAAAATTAGTAGAAAAATCTAAATAACTAAGAGTCTTTAGGTTACCTATTTCTCCGGGAATGGAGCCAAAAAGGTTATTCCGCTGAAGATACAAAATAGACAGGCTGGTTAAATTTCCCAATGAAGCGGGAATAGAGCCAGTAAGGTGATTCTCAAGAAGATACAAA
>JAJOOR010001305.1:0-50299 GCA_036250505.1 Solanum acaule
CGAGTAACAAATAATAGAAATTAGAAACAAAGCATGAAAGCATATGATGATGTGAGTCAAAGATTGCTTTTTTAGTGGACATATAGAGCAGCTTGGCAGCTCTTTTGTCTCTCTTCTTCCCTCATGTGTGTGAGAGAGTTTCACTCTATATTTGTTATACCCCACTACCCCTTTTCTTCTCTCAGTCTCTATCCCTACAAGGCATGCTCTTTTTTTTTTGGTCATTAACTCATTATATGGTGTAACTTTTTGTGGGTTGGTGCTAATTGTTGTTATTATTTTACCCATGTGTTTTTCTTGATTCTTGGAGAAAGTTTTGAGTACCAATTTTAAGTCAGAAACTGAATGCTCTTTAAGCAATGTGAGGTTGGTTTTGGTATCTTCTCTTTTACCCTTTTGGAGAATATATAAATGTGAAATGTGCTTTCTTGAATGAGTCTTTGAGGTTAAGAGATTAATAAGAAATGATTGCTTCTGCTAGGAGTTTGTTGGGTTTTTCTTTTGCTTCACTTCTCTGAAATCAAGTGGGGTATGGTAATGGACTGTTTTTTAGATTTGTTTTAGAATAAATTCTACATTTTTCATTAGGGGGATTCATAGTTTAAGTGGGGTTTGTGGGTTTTCTTTGTTTTGTTTGATTGGTTTTGGTTAATTGGACTAAAGTTTGCACCTTTGAGGGGTTTTTGTTCTAAACAATGGATTTTGTCATTAGGAGAGTCCCTTGGAATTTGTGCATTTGTTAGGCTTTTTAGCTTTGCTCAGCCTTCTTGTTTTCAATTTGAAGACATGGGTATGCCCTTTTTATTTTTATTTTTGTTGCATATCTTTCAGTTTTGTAAGTGAAACACATGGAATCATTGAGGTTTCTTGGTCTAGAGTCTTTCTCTTAGATCTAGTTGTTTGCTGTATTCCTGAACTTTTGTTATGTTGAAGGCATGTTTGGGGGTCTTGGAGTCTAAAAATCCAATCTTTAGGTATTTTCAATTGGTTTAGTTCATAGAAATGTTTCCTATAAGATTTTAGTCCTACAACAACATACTCAGTTTAATCCTACAAGTGGGGTCTGGGGTATGTGGAGGGCAAGATGTACGCAGACCTTAGCCCCTACCTTTGTGGGGGTAGAGAGGCTGTTTCCGAATAAGATTTTAGTCCTATAAATTGTAAAATCTTATGTGATTAATTGTACTTCGCTGATGTTTGTTTTAAATAGCAATGCATTGTGCTCAGTAGTTTGTGGATTTTACTGTGAATGACCTGCCATGTTGTCCTTGATAGGTTGCAGATCAATTGATATGACTAGTTATGGAGTTGGATTTCGACAAGTATTGTGTAGTAGATGGAAGTCCTACAACTGTTCTTCCATCTCCGCGGCACCGTCTAAAAGGTGAAAGGAGAAAAAGCAAAGGAAATTCCAAATGCAGCAAAGAAGTATTGTCTGTAGATGGGGACTTCACTGAGATAAGCTTTCATCGGTATCGTAGCGTGTCGTGTAAAGATGCTCCATCAAGGAAATCACATTTGGGAGGAAATGATATCCTAAAGAGGGGCTCTGTCTATCAAAGTTCTAGAGATGTTAGAGGCATCAAGAAAACTGATGCTGTTGAGGAAAGAAGAAAAATTGAGTTCTCTAGGGGCAATGCCAATGCATTCTCATTTGGTATTGTTGATGTTTTATGTGGTTCAGATGAGGATAATTCACTCATAGATAAACATAGATCCTCGTTCAAACTTACACCCGAGAGCGATGTACCATCAGATAGCTCTCTAGGAAGTTCTTTAAATTCTGATCATAGAGAAAATAGAAGGACTCAAATTCCACCAAGACAGTCAGCTCACGATTCAAAAATCATGTCTCAATCTGTTGCTGACCGTCTATGTGAAGTTAACAGACTAACGGATAGGGATCCATCTGTGTCTTTATCCAAATCACTGTCTGCAAAGTTAGCATTACCACATTCGCCTGCTTGGTCAGAAAGTGATAGCTCCAGGACTAGCAGCCAAAAATCCCGTTTCAGCCCTATAAGAAAGATGTTTGATCCATTTGGTAAATCAAAGTCTCTGAAAAGTCCATTGAGTTATGCTTTCGAACCTGGCACAAATATTAAGAATGATCCTGTTAACGTCAGTAGAGGCAGAACAGTTCATAAATCTCTATTGCATGATTTCTCAAGCATACCTGAGCCAGTGGAATGTAATTCAAATGTGCAAAGTTTACCAGCTCACTTACACGGCTTGCTCAGGTCGGATAAGAAAAGTGGATTGCCCTTCTTTGAGTTCTCAGTAAAGTCACCTGAAGATAGTTTTGTTGCGAAGTCATGGAAAGTTGAGGATACCTTAAATTGGGTGTACACATTTCATTCTATTCACCACAAAAGGAAGAGCAATGCTAGTGGTGGATGGGGATCAAAAGATAGCATTAGAGAACCGTTGTTGGTTGGGCGGATGCAAGTTTCCTGTTATTTATGTACAGACATTAAAAACGCTGGAGATTGCGACAACTCAATGGTGACAGAGTTTGTCTTGTATGATACTCCCCATTCAAGAAAAAGAGTTTCTTTTCAAGAAAGTTGTTGTTCTGCCCCTGATGTCACTATTGCACCTAAGGCCTCAGATGAGAAGTCATCTGGAGCTAATTGTGTAACCGTAGAGGTTGAAATCGCGGCGATTGCTATAGAGGTACCATTTGAAAAGAGAGAGAGTTTGAAATTCAGGAGTGGGGATGCAAAGGCTGATCAGCCACTTCCAAACTTACTGGATCTCTCTGTGGTTGAGCAAAGAATTGGACATTCTGATAATGTAAGTCCTGCCAAGGTGAATGTTGTGATCCCTTCTGGACACCATGGTCTTCCAACAACTGAAAGTCCTGGTCCTTCCCCCTTGTTGGATAGATGGAGGATGGGTGGAGGTTGTGACTGTGGCGGCTGGGACATGGCATGCCCACTTCACATATTTGGCAATCCAAATATTCGTATTGATGACAACCGCCCTCTGGTCGAGAGGCAGCAGCCATTGGAACTCTTCATTCAGGTAATATTCTGACTGTTGCCTAAACATATGTCTTCTCAGACATTTACATTAAAAGAAATCTTTTAGACCTTTGGCAATCTTGGTAGACATAATTAGTCGTGCTACTTGAGCATTTCTTGTGAAAAGGTTATGTTCTATGTAGTGGGAAGTAATTGCATATAATAGTTAGAACTCAGGTTTCTCATATTTAGTAACAATGATAACTTACAACTATTTCATCATTCACTAGTGTTGAAGTCTAGTTTATCATCAATTTCTCATGTTAATAGATTCATATATGATACTACCTCCATTTCAATATGATTGTCTGGTTTTGACTTGCACGGAGTTTAAGAAAGTAAAAATGACTTTTGATACTTATGGTCCTAAACTAAAGATATGTAGAATGTACAAATGTCCTTTAATCTTGTAGTTTTAAACATGTCATGTGGAAAGTTGGAATTAATGAGTTGCTAAATAGTGAAAGATGCTTTCTTTTGGAAACATACTAAAAAGGAAAGTGAGACAGGCAAATTGGAACAGAGGGAGTATATCTCTTGTTCTTTTTCTAGAATTGAGATGACATTCAACTCGTAAACTTGTTTTAAGAAACCGAATCATTGTTTTCAAGGTATACATGCCAAATCAATGTTAAACTATGAGAATCCCACACATAAGGATGATCTATCTTACTACTGGAAGGGAGGAGATGATAGGAAACTGTATCTGTTCGATTAGTACTGATAATGCGTTATCCCGAAAGTAATTTTCCCTTACTCATTGTTTTAAACAAACTGTATGCAGGGAAGAAAAGATAAAGCTCCAGCGTTGACCATGACGCTTAAGGAGGATGGACAATATTCAGTTGATTTCCATGCTCAGTTGTCTGCATTACAAGCATTCTCTATTTGTGTCTCAATTTTGCACTCCATGGAAACCTCAATTGCTGTGGGAAAAGAGAACAATGTAGAATCTTTGCAATCCAACACGTTGAAGGTGTTTGTTCAGGATGATGACATTAAAGGCTTGATCAATGCAGCTAGAGAGGAAAAGAAACAGAAAGTATACAAGAAAGTGGAGCAAGTATTCCCATCTTTCGTGCTCAATCCACCATTCTCTCCAATTGGTCGAGTATAGTCTTGAACGACTCACTCAGCTAGGCATATATCGAGTTCCATACAAACACTGGTTGCTTTGTGAACTCGAGATCATCTGGATGCAACTTTTTTGTGCATGAAAGGAACCAAGATGATGAATGGTGCACACGAGGCAGTATCCACGAGCTTGTGAAAATCTGATTTTCAGCTTGATGATCATGTTTTGTTATTTTTCTTCTGGAATAGGGTCAAAATCTCACAACACCATACTGTTTATATTGTTAGTTGATAGGGGAGGGCATAGGAATCTCAATTCAATTTTTTCAACTATAGAAAATTTCAAATATAAGCATTAGTCTACTTGTAATTTATTTATGATGGCCAGAAGGTGCTCAAGGAAAGCAAGTCATAAGGGAAATTTTGAACACTCTTTGTAGTATGAGTTAGTAGATTTTTATTTTTTTAATGTAAGTATACTATTGTGGGAAATAAACAGCTCTTGAGCCATTTAAATGCAATTGCAGCATCTGTGAGAATAGTTTGGTGTAAATCATAATTTGCAATCTTTGTTTGGACTTCAGACAACACCCACAACATACCCAGTGTATCCCACGAGTCGAGTTAGGGAGGGTTGTGTGTACGTAACCTTAGCCTACCTTGTGAAATAGACCCTCGAGTCAAGTAAAACATATTGGTTTGGACTTTAGGCAACAACAACATACCTAGTGTATTCCACGAGTGGGGTTTGAGAGGGTTGTGTGTATGCAACCTTAGCTTATCTCACATCCTCGACTCAAGTAAAACATATCGGTTTGGACTTTAGGCAGTTTCATGTTTTCCTGTTTTCATCAAAAGTGTTTAGCTTTTCATGAAGTGCTCATGATGGCCAGTATGAAACAAAATAATAGATTTTCTTGAGAAAGGACTTTCTTTGTCTCTTTGTTGTTGGGAAGGAAAACATAATCCTTACAGTAATTTATTGTTTTTCAAGAGAGATGTAGTTCTTTTCTTGTTCCTTTTTTTTTTTTTCTAAAAAAAATGACATTTGATTTGACAAAACAACTGGCCAATGGCCTCCCTTTACGATTACATAGATTTTATTCTTACTAACTTTGTGAGGTAAAAAAATTGTTTCTGATAAACTTTCCTACTACTTTGTGAGGTAGATAACTTGTTTCGGATGACTTATCCTAATACTTTGTGAGGTAGATCACTTGTTTCCGAGAGTGTTTATTCCTACTAACTTTACTTTGTGAGGTAGATAACTTGTTTCGGATGACTTATCCTGCTACTTTGTGAGGAGGTAGATCACTTGTTTCCGAGAGTGTTTATTCCTACTAACTTTACTTTGTGAGGTAGATAACTTGTTTCAGATGACTTATCCTACTACTTTGTGAGGTAGAGCACTTGTTTCCGAGAGTGTACATAGATTTTATTCCTACATATTTGTGAGATAAAGAACGTATAAGAAATTTAAAAGAGGAAAACAAAAAAGTACGCCGCTGCCGGGGATCGAACCCGGGTCACCCGCGTGACAGGCGGGAATACTTACCACTATACTACAACGACTTTGTTGAAAGTAATTGTCATCTACCTCTATATGTATCAAAAACATTTTTTTAATTTTTTTTATCAATGCTAAAGCACCCTTCATTTGAATGTTTGTAAAATATTTATCAAAATTTAATAGAAAATGGTTTCAATTTACACTTTACTTTTGTTGTTGGGAAGACATTGGTTTGCTTGAGCCACTAGTAATACTAATACCATAGGCTTCTATTTTCTTTGTTGAGCTGAAGATCTATCGAAATAGTTTCACTGCTTCCTAGGGATAAGATCTACGTACACTCTTCTCTCTCCAAATGTCACTTGTGTTGTTGCTGTCTCTATTGTCTTTATTGGAAAAGTATTTGTTAGTCTGCACTTTTCATCAATGTTTATGGTAACCAACAAGGAAAGGAAAATAGACATTTTTCTTTAAATAAATGTTCTAAAGCTAAGGCTACACAAGAAATAATTACATTATTGCAGACTCACCGAAATCAATCAATCAACTATACCTCAATTCCAGATAAGTTTAGTCGCGCCTATATTAATGTTAATATCAAATTTACAATCATACTACAAAAGTAGGCATCTATATCCTCTCCAAGAAATTCCCGAGGGCTAACTGACACACGGTTCAAAACTCGATGGATAATCAGCCTGCATGTTTCTATTAGCACTTCAGTTTCCTTCATCATCTGTTTGGTGCTCCAGCACAAAGGAAAATATCCATGTTAATCTTGAAATCATATTTTCTCACTTGGAACATTGCTGCAAAGATGCACTATGTTGAACTGATCTTTCCTTTGTTAGCTTCATGAAGGCCACGTTGCACGATCATCTTCCTTATGTTCATATGGAACCGTTTCTGTTTTAGGCTGTGGGATATCCAAAGAAAATATCTTCTTGAAAGATTCATAAGATGCAAAGAAAAGTGCTCCCTGGGTCATATACATGATCAATCTAGGACTCAAGCCCCTGGCATGAAATCAAGGTTCATTATAACCAGAACAAATAAAATGGTTAGCGTAAACAACATATCGACTATATATGGCATGCTTTTAGAAAGCTGCTGGTATTCATTCAGCATGACTTGGCGACAGCACAGACAATTAAGTTACCAATACAGTCAGTTTGGTAGGATACCGCGTCCAACTGACTAATTTGCTAGAGTATGTTGCATCATTAAAAATATATTATGGGGTGGGATAGGTGCGCGTATCAAATATTTGATACACAAGATTGATAATTAAGTATTACCAGAAGGTATTATTCAATAAAATTACTTCAAAATACCATCCAACCATTACCTGTAGAGACCCTTCAAACCTTCACGTTTTGCAATTTCTTGAAGTGTGCCGAATACACCAAACTGAGTCGTAAATCCAGGAATCTGCACGACCAAGACTTCCTTAGGAACTTTACAAATCAGATGCGCATATAGTGTAAAGGGGAAGATGTTAAGTACAGAAGCTGAAGCTTTCTCAAATAACAATCAATTAAAAAGGGATGTGAAACACAGCAACTGAACACTTTCAGAAGGATTTAAATTAAACTATAGACATACTGACATCTATCATAACTAGAGTGAACAAGAAAGGAAACACATTGATGAATTACCTGTGTCTGTAATCTTGTCTTGACAACATCGAAGGGAGTTGTGAATAGTGCAGCAGTAGAGCCAGCTAATCCTCCACAGGCAAGCTAGAAGGAGGAGAAAACAACTGAGAAAAACCTTATTGTTTTGTACTAGACTATGAAACTAAGAACACTAAGGCTTCATTGCCTCAACTACAGACTTCAATCACTAAAACGATAACCTTGACCATCATTCCTTAAAGCCAATAGTAAAAGTCAGAATGTAAGTGCCAGCAAATTATCTATCATGAGCCCGATAATGGCAAAGATGAAGAGTAGACATAGGACTACTCATTAGTAAGAAAACTAACCGTCATTAGTGTGTCATTTTGGTTGCGCAGTTGAACTGATGACAACCTCAACTCCTTCAATCTTTCATATGTATAGAACTGCCAGTCAAAATGGTAATGTACAATAAAAGAGCAATAGAAGGCCAAAAAGAATGATGTCAAACTTGGATGAAAGAGAATATAAAGCAATCAACTTCCTGCTCCCCGATTCTCTCCAAAAGGGCACAGAGACAGATAGCTAAAGTCAAAACTTACCTTAATGATTGAGTGTGGAATATTCCTCCAGAGTACAGCTTTCCATCCAGCATACAGTGAAGGCAAACCACCACTTCTTATAATCACAATTAAGGCATCCCTGAGGATGCAAAAATGAGAAAGCAAGATGTTGTCGCTTGTCAGTAGGTAATAATAGTCCTCCCCTCCTTAGTGTACTGAGTTAAAGTAGCAAATGACTAACAAAACTACTGGGTTAAAGCAGACCACATAATGATGGTAGGCAAGAAACATAAGTTCCTAGCTACATTTCGTCTTATTTAACTACATTCTAATAGTGTTTGATGATTTATAATATTTAATGCTTTATGCTTATTACATGTGTTTTTGTTGTAGGACTTGTTTCTAAGATTTTGAGCAGTTTTGGAGCTTAGATAGATGTCTTGGTACTTTGAAGTCTAAGCAGACGTCCAAGAGAATTCAAATGGAATCAAGTTCGAGGTTCGAGGACCGAGATGCATGTGAAAGAATGAAGTAGATGACGACACTGGAAAATAGCTTGGTGTGCCGTGCCTGCTTTGTGTGCTGCTCTCCGCCGAGAAATCCAGAGGCCTGGAAAATTGGCCTGGAGCGACATGTCGCGTCAGGCATTTTGTTGCCAGATTTTTTTCAAGTTGTCTTTTGAAGGGTATTTTGGTCTGGGCCATTTTGTACATGGTATAAATACTCCAAAAACGCAAGTAATAGGGGTCAGCATGTTGGGAAGTCAGAGTAAGCGTGGTTGAGACTTTCATCATCATTTCAATTCAATACAGCAGTTTGGATCGATAGTTGGTTGTAATGAACTCTAGTTTTCTTTCTTCTTTGACTATGTTGTCTAATTTTATGGAGTAGTTCCTCGTAGGGTTTGTGACACATATGGTGTTTTGGGTGTAATTCATGGATTCAACTTGCTTAAATTGTCAGATTTTGTTAATGGAGTTTGAACGATAAGCATAATTATTCCTTATTTAGTTTAATCAAAAGAGAAGCTTTGCACTGACAATCTATGCTACTAGATTATGATTTATTATAACAATTTTTTCAGTAATCAAAAAAGCTTCTTGAATCGTTCTTCAAATTAATATAGGAAAATATTCACAGGAAGTTTTCCTTTTACATCCATTGGCTTATTCTTGCAAATGTTCTTCAGAATTTAATTAGTTGAGTCTGAAGATATTAAATTCATTCGAAAGACGTATCCTAATATAGTGGACATGCTAGTCAGTCGTTGAATTTGCCAAAAGCAACGAAAACTCAGATAAGAACCTTGAAAACAAGTTGATCCTGCTTATTTCTATTGCATCTGTGTCTAGTCATTATCCCTTACTTCTCCTATCAATCGTTATTTGATAATTCCCAAGTCCATTTAAATCAACACTAGTTAAAAGTATATTTGTTACTCATGGTGTAATACCACATCAATTTACAGTTAATATTTTCCATATAAAAACTTAGCAAAGTTCGTTTGAGGCATTAATGTACCAATCCATGTGGAGACAATAATTATTCTATACTATATTTGACTAGCGAAGCGCTTGAAAATAATGTGTAATTTGCGCTCGTCACATAACAAAGAAGCATAAACTTAAGACATCAATAACCCTATTAAGGTAAATCAAATATTCCCTAGTTTACTTTTTCCTGTGAGTTATCTCAATTTTGTGAGACAGATTTCATAATACCGAGGACCAACTGAAATTTAAACATGTAGTAGCAACAAAGATCATATTGAGGATTTTCTTCAATTCTATCCAGGACAGACCATGAGGAACATATGAGTATAATATATATATTGAAAAAGAACATGAGGTTCAGGATACTTGGGCAACAGATGCATACTTAAACACAGACAGGAAGCACTCAAGGCTACGAGCATTCTCATATCATTAAACTGTGGTAAACAGAATCAGACAGATCCAAAAGCAGGTGGAATCAGATAATGGGATGACTAACGTATTTCAGGAAAGTAACTTTACCAGCAGTTTTTATAGTGCGAGCCCACTTGCATCTGTTGTTTTATGCGCTCACTCGGAGTGAAAATGAATGAAGTGGCAATGCTTGCACAACCCCCAGCCAAGCAGTGTGCAAAAGAGTGGCATTCCTGTGTTAGACATGTGTGACATTTAGGAATACACCAATTTCCTTTGTAAAAAGAATCATACAAACGGAAAATATATCTATGATTACCACAGGACATAGACCAGTTTCTCCTTTACTAATTTATAGAAATTATAATAACTTCGCAAGCCTAACAGTCTCCTTTCATTTATTTTTCCAATTCCATTCTCGGCTTGCTTGGGTGGTGTGGACAGCAATTCTGAGGGGAAGTTTAACATAAAAGGGGAAAAAAGAAGAACACAAAACATTCACCTTAGGAAAAAGAGGAAGTAAGGCCCCTTTCACTGATTCGTATGTAAAGGTGTAAAGTGCAGATATTGGTGCAGACGAAGCAAGATTGGTCGAAATTCCCCGATAAAGTGCTGTTACTCCTGAGATAAGTTGACCAACAATTTCAAAGGTCAAAACATAGGCTCTAAGAAAGAGAAGCATCTCACTGCATGTAAGGAATTGTCATATTGAAAAGTGATGTACAGCTTCAAATAAATATACCTCTTTCAGAAATAAATGATCTGCCTATATAATAAAGTGGCTTCTGATCATTGGGGCATGACTGAATAACAGTCTTAATTGTATCAACTGGATGAAGACAAAGGCTGACAAAAATTCCAGCCATTGCTCCTGCAAAAGCATGCTCTTGTTTTGCAAGTGCATACCGAGGCTTTTCCTTTGCCACAGAGATCTGTACTTCAGAACTGAGCTCTTCCTCCAGTTCTACTTTTTCATTAATGGCAGAATCATATATGTGATCCTTAGCATTAACTTTGTCATCTACACTAGCAGAACAAGTTGGAGTGACAGAGTACTCATGGAAGACTGACTTATTTTCGGAACATGAAATCTCTAGTGTGTTTGACTTTTTGTCATGAAAAACTTCATTATAGTGCCTTAGAGATGAAGTGCCGGTTGACACCCTGTCGATCTCGTCATGCTTTGCGATCTGATTTAACAATGAACCAGCTGGCTCTTCCCTGTCAGTCTGGCAATCAGCATTTACTGTATCCACAACTGAGCAGCAACTTAAAGGACTGTTTGTCATGTCTTCTATAGTACATTTTCTGTTTTCATGGCATCCAATACTAGAACAATTTAATTGTTGCTTAAATTTCAGTAAGGATGCTTCATGCATCCAACCATACACATTCTGTAAATAATTGACGAAATCTTTTGCTTTCCGAGTTTCTGGATGCATGGTAGATCTGTCATGGAGGAGACTCTGCAGAGAAGAACTTCCTAAGAGAGGACCAAAGAATGAGACTTTCTGGTTCGCTGTTAGTCGTTCCACATTTGCAAGCAGTAGAGGTGAAGAATCTGTATCACTATCCACATTGACAGGTATTGAGTGATCAGTAGGTGAAAAACAAACACCAGAAATTTTATCTGCAGTGGAGTAACCAAATATGTTGTTTTCTTGGTGATCGGCATTATTGCATCTAGAACTTGCTTTAGATAGGATTCGTGTAACAGGGCGAGCTGCAGAATCCCATATACTTCCAACTGCTGATATGAGCTCACTTGTGCTCATTATCTCAGAAGATTCAGAGTCAGTATTTTTAGGGTTCTCCTTATTTCCAGAAGAAATAGGGGCATTACTTTGTCGGTCTAAATCAGTGATTTCAAACAGTGCCCCATCAAGTAGATTACACCTGTATCTGATTGAAGGTTTGTCACTTTGGCGTGGTTGACTTCCCCCAGCCATATTATCACAATGATTTAAAATGTTCTCCAAAACATAAAATGCTAGAAGATTGCCAACTGCAATGTGGATGTAACCGCATTATTACTATTATTATTATTATGTGAAAAAGAACTAGTTTATTTGCACACAAACATCATTGAAACTTAAAAGTAAACGAAACAAATTGGTGCAAAAAGTAACAAAACCAAGTAAATCATCCAGCAAGTTCATTCAAGCATTGGTGTAAAATAGTCTTTATACATGTCTGTACATGTTCCTGCCTAAGATGTTTTTCACCCGATTATAATAGATGCTATAGTTTAAGTTGTAAGATTGGAATCATAAACGGAACATAATATTGAGCTATCCTCCTTCACATTGAATGAAATTGCAATACCAATTGCCTATTAGCTATTAAGTGTGCTTGATGTTATGCATTATACATTGCATATGATCAGTTCATCACAATAAATGCACATCAAAGCTCTAAAATAATAAATAAAATCTACTAGTAGTATAAACATCATAATTCCAGAAAAAAATCCCCGTCTTAAATAGAATTTCTAAATGTAACACTTACCATGTTAGGAGAACAATATAGAGAGAAAAGGATTTAAAAGTGTTTCAAGCGATTTCAATTATTCTTATGATCCTTGCATTCTATATTTCTATGACAGCACAAAGCTAATAGATAAATGATAAAGCATTCTTAACCAAATTCATTAAAATTACTTGTAGAACAGAAAACAAAGGACGTGCCGTTACCTGTCAAAGCTTCCTTCCTCTTACTAGTCCCAAGCCACTAGTTCCATTGGACACAGCAAATCAAGTAGTAACAAATTGCACCTGACAATAACGTCAAATTATAAATTTCAAAATGGACATAGCCAATCAAGAAGTAACAAATTACACCCAAACAGTAACATCAATTGCAAATTTCAAAATCAAGATTTACAGGTAAAAAAAAAAATGAAACCTCTAAAAACTATACTAGAACGAAATTGTCCATCCTAAAACTATACTTCTTAAGCTTCAAAAACATTCCTAAGAACTAAAAGGCCAATATCTTTTTCTCTTTTTTGATACCCCATGGTGTTCAGGCAAGCTTGTGCAAAACTAAAAAGTCGATTTCAATGCTTCTCTTGATTTCTCTTGGTTCATCGACACCAAACTAGGAGTAGTATACATAAAAATACAAATATACTTGTCAAAATACAACAACATTCATAAAAATCAAAACTTTTTCCTTAAACCAACTTGAAATTGCCCATTCTTGAATTGTCTTTATGATCCACAATTAACAGCAAAGTCTTCAATGACTCTTTACTTGCTTTCTATCAGTTTATCAGCACACCCCTCTATGAGAAATACAAATATACTTGTCAAAACACAACAACATTCATAAAAATCAAAACTTTTTCCTAAAACCAACTTGAAATTGCCCATTCTTGAATTGTCTTAATGACCCACAATTAACAAGGACTTCAATGATTCTTCCCTACTTTCTATCAGTTTATCAACAACCCCTCTATGAGCAATACATAAACAAATACAAAGTTACTAGTACCTGAATGAAATTGACTGTTTTGTAGCAGCTGAAAACAATGTGCCAAGAATCATTTTTCACCTGGGGCAAATCAGAGAGAAATTGGGTGCAAATTTCCCCCCTGTGACAGCCCCAAGTTAGTAGGGTTTATGAAGAAAAACCAAATTCAGAATTGGGATGTTTCAGCTTCCATAGTCCTATAATTGTTAAACAATGAGTCGTGACAGAATCCAGAGTGTCACTGTCATCTTGTTTTGTTTTTTTTTTTTCTTTTAAAGGGAAATAGTTTCACAGAAATTTCTTGTGCATTATAGGTTGTACCTCATGGGGTTTATGTTTTTTATTTAGGGTTTATTACATAGTTTCATCTAATGAAGATATCACCATTTACATATTTAGAAATTAAAATTTGAAAATAATTTAAAAAAAAGATCATTTAGACATATTAGGATAAAAATTGGTTATGCTAGAACTAGTTATCGTTTAATTTTGATATTGATTTGTTGGTTACCATTTGTTTTTTAATTTTTTTTATTATATATTATGAGATATGAAGATATATTACAATAGTGAATACCACTGTTGGTTATGTCACAGTGAGCCATAGTGCCAAAGAAATCTCTGCTGGCGTTTGGCCCCAAATTGCTCACCTTCTGGTTCAATTGCAATTTCAAATGGGTGGAATATTTCAATACTTAGCTAGCGTTTGGCTTCAAATTTTTAAGTATTTTTGTCAAATAATACTTGGGCCAAGTTTTTCCCAAGTTAATATCTTGTGTTTGGCCTCAAGTTTTCCCAAAAATATTTGACTATTTCAAAAAATATGATTTTTATTCCTAAGTTCAAAAAACTACTAAAAGTACCTATAAGTTTGTAGATAGAGTGACATGTCAATAGATGGAGTGGTAGGTGGCATGTTATTAAATAAAACTAATGGATATATATGGTAGATAAATATTAGTTTGATTCTGCTATAATTACAATCTATTTAAAAAAATTATACTTTTTTCTCAATTTTATTATTCAAATTAGAATTCAAACTTTTTCGGAGGAGGTAGTAACAAACTATTCCTCTAGATATATATTAGTATGAAGTAATAAATAATGGGTAATTTTTATAAAATATAAAAGTTTGAAGTAATTTTTGAATTTTTTAAAGTTTCCAAATATTTCCCAAGTTCCCAAAAACTAATTTTTTTTGTAGTATTTGAAAATTTGGGATTCTTGGCAAAAAAAATTTGCCAAGTTATGTGGCCAAACACCAACTGCCAATTTTTTCCCAAAACTTGGACCCAAATGGGTCCTTCGTATTATGGAATTGACTAATGTGTAGTTTGATCCTAAAAGCAGGAGGGTTTTCTGTTTACAAATTGTAATAATTTGGTTGAGTTGGAGTTGGAAAGATGTGGGGATGCTGAATTAGAGGAGATGAATATCAGGTTCAATTATTTGCGAAGTTTGACGATTTTTCATTAGCAAAAATACAGGTCAAAGGTATATCTCAAAGTGTATTCCCGTGGTTTACTGTCTTCCTCCGACATCAAGATAGATATCTTTCATCAAGTGACTGGGGAATGGTATGATAAGTTAGCCAGAGGAGACTGGGAAATGGTATGATAAGTTAGCCAGAGGAGTGTTATGTCAGCTGTGAAAGTCAAAAAGCTGATGGTGCTGACTGTTAGTGTTTCAACACTTGATGTTTGGATTATATTTTAACTTAATTATTTTTTATTGGATTTATTCTAACAAGACTTATTTGTTTGTTCCTTGGACACAATAGCTAAAAGAGGACATGGAGGGGAATTTGATTTTATAGTTGTAATTTTGGAAATTCTTCCAAATTTGAAAAAATTAAAAATCATTAACTGACCTATAAGATTGCTTGCAATAGTATTACATTCATTTGATGATTCTGTGTTATGGACACTAGCCATTAGACATGGTGTTTTCTTATTCGCGTTCTTCCCATTATATCTTGTTCTTGTTATAAAGACAGAAATAAAGTAGAAGAAAGTATATTTCTTTGATGAGACTCTTGTAGAGTTTTTATATCGATGGAATAAACAAAATCAGCCTAAGCTAACTCCTAGAATGCAGGAACAAATAACGACAACTAATACAACTAATGCCTGAATAAATTGAACAAACCTAATCCTAATCAAACTGTGTGCAGTAAAACAATGTTACAACACTAGTAAAACACTAATTCTAATGCGCTATTATGCCCCCCTCAAGTTAGGTGTGAAGAGAAAACGCGTAACTTGGGAAGCATTCTCTGGAAAGCTAACTGGTTACGAATGAAGTGAAGATCAACCGTTGAAGAATGACAAAAGTCCCACATCAGTGGTTAATGAAATGAATGGACTCCTTATAAGGTTTGGGTAATCCTCCTCCCTGTGATTTAGCTTTTGGGGTGTGAGTTAGGCCTAAGACCTAATTTAACATGGTATCAGAGCGCCCGTCTCACCCGATGTTAGGGCCCCCAAAAATCAAAATTGCCCACGCACCAGATGCTAAGCACTGGGCGTGAGGTAGGGTGTTGAAGAATGACAAAAGTCCCACATCGGTGGTTAATGAGATGGGTGGACACCTTATAAGGTTTGGGCAATCCTCCTCCCTTTGAGCTAGCTTTTGGGGTGTGAGTTAGGCCTAAGACCTAATTTAACAAACCTCAAGGTGCTTCATTTTGGTATGATGTACTGGATTCTCGGCAATGTATGTGACCCCAAGATTATCACAAAGTATCATTGGAGCAGCATGGAGTGACACATGAAGATCTTTGAGTGAGTGAGTAACCCAATTCAGGAAATTGGTGTTGTGCCTAGATAAACAATGTAACCCGAGATAAATCGGCGATCATTGATGTCACCTACCCAATCAGCATCAGTATAAGCACAAAGAGCAGTCGATTTTTGTGGGTAAATACGAATACCATACTGGAGTGTTTCTTTAAGGTATCACAGGATGCGCTTAACAGCCTTCCAGTGAAGCACAGAAGGAGAAGTATTAAACTGAGTACGCTTGTTGACTGAGTATGTGATGTCAGGTCGGGTAAATGAAAGGTACTGAAGCTTACCAAGCACACTTCTGTATTCTTTGCCATCAGTTTTAGGTGCTCCATCATCAACTAGTAGGGTCTCGGACATGCTCATAGGTGACTGAATACCTTTGCAGTCTTGCATCTGAGTGTCATGTAAAATCTCCTGTATATACTTGGATTGACTGAGAAACAACCCATCAGCATCCCTGTGTACTTCAACACCCAAGAAATAGTGTAATAAACCAAGATACTTAAAGAGAATTTTTTTTTGAAAGAGAGGTAACAACATGGTGAACGAGAGTTTCATCACGGCCTGTTATTATGAGGTCATCCACATATATCAGAATATAAATAGTGACCCCCATGTTGTGAATAACAAAGAGAGAATGATCACACTCAGACATCTGGAGTCCCATTCGATTCAAGGAACTAGTTAGTGCATCATACCAAACCTTAGGAGCTTGCCGGAGTCTATGGAGTGCCTTTTTGGGATGGCAAACAAAGTTTGGATGATCGGTGTCTTCATATCCAAAAGGTTGAGACATATACACATCTTCTTGAATCGTCCCTTGAAGAAAAGCATTGTTAACATCTAGTTGATGCAGTGGCCAATTCATCCGTACACCAAGTGTAAGAACCGTTCCGAATTGTGGTTAGTTTAACCACTGGACTGAAGGTTTTGTGAAAATCAATTCCAGGCCTTTGAGTGAACCCTTTTGCCACTAAACGGGCTTTGTACCTATCAATGGAGCCATCAACCTTAGTTTTAATTCGAAACAAGCACTTACAAGGGACAATATTCCGAGCATGGTCTGGTGGAACCAAGTCCCAAGTCTGGTTCTTCATTAGTACATCAAATTCAGCCTTCATAGCGTCTCTCCAATATGGAAATTTTTGTGCTTGCTTGTGGGTTACAGGGATAGATGGTGCAGGCTGGTTCATTTGGGCAGTGTAGTCAACAATTTTTCGTTGCTTGAAGATGTTGTTTTGCGACCTCGTTACCACAATAGGTTGTTCTATGGGTGGAATGTTAACAATAGGTTCAGATGGGGGAGGTAAACTGAGAGATGGGGTGGTAGAGCAGATGATGAGGGTGGTCGACGCCGATAGACGTAAGTAATTGGTGGACGACGATTTATGGAGATAGGACAAGTAGAGGGGACATAGGGTTGGCTCTGGAAAACAAAATGAGGCTGAGGGTGACCAACCGGGGATTGTATATACCTATTAGAAGCAGAATGTAAGGAATTAGTGAGGGTATTACTTGGTTCCTGAGTCTTGGAGTGATCTGCCTTCGGGTAGTTCTCCTGTGCGGCACGAATTGAGCATGCATCTTTGCGTGTATCGCACACTAGTGGAATAGTAGGGGGCAACTGGGTGGTATTAGTATCAAGGGTAGGGTCTGGATGAGCGACAAGGTTAGACTCATTTGGAGAAGAAATGTTTCCCCACGTTAAAGAAGAAAATTTCTGATTCAAGTGAGAAAACATAATGTCGAATGGAAAAACATTTTCACAAAATTTTACATCTCGAGAGAGAAAAAGTTTGGAACAGGTAGGGTCAAAGCACTGATGGGAATGATGAGTTATGGAGAAACCTAGATACACACAAGGTTTGAAGTACGGTTCTAATTTATTTTGGGCATATGGTCGAAGCCACGGGTAGCACAAAGAACCAAAAATACGAAGAGATGCGTAAGCTGGTTTGTCATTAAAAAGAACTTCAAATGGTGACCTGTTATTAAGGGTGCTAGTGGGTAGACGGTTGATGAGATATGTGGCATGATGACAGGCAAACGACCAAAAATCGGATGGTAAGGCAGCTTGATGAAGTAGTTTTTGGCTGTCTCAACTAGGTGACGATGGTGTCTTTCAGCCACAGCAACCCGTTGAGGCGTGTATGGTGGAGAAACAAGGTGTTGTGTGCCATTGAAATGAAGATATGAGTCAGTATTTGATATTTGCCTCCTCCATCAGTGTAAAGGGTGAGTATTTTTGTATCAAAATGTTTTTCAAGCACACGATGTAAATGGTGAAAAAATTGTTGAACTTCAGTTTTTTTTCAAGTGTGTATAACCAGATGTACTTGCTATACTGATCAACAAAAATACAGTAATAACGTTTTTTTATCAATTGAAGCACCGGGGAGGGTCCCCACAGATCACTTCACTGTAAAGTGTTTCTAATAGCGATTTGCTGAACAATTTGTTTGAAGAAAAATGAAATATGTGGGATTTATTGCAACAACACCAATAACAATAAGTGAATTTATCTTTCAAAGAATAAGAAAGACTGAAATTATTGAGAATGCAAAATAAAACTCGAGAATGGGGGTGACCCAATCTTCGATGCCACAGATGTAAGGAAGGGTTGGTAACAACAACATTGATGGTTGGGCAAGATAGTGATGGCCATTCATAGAGTCCTGCTTTATTCAGGCCGCAGAAGAGGAGTTCCCGAAGTCAGATCCTTCACAAGAAAATTGAAAGGAAAAAACTCTATTGAGGTTAGGTTGTCTTGGCGAAATTGAGAAACAGAAAGAAGCTTACGCTTGATAGCAGAAGCACATAAAACAGTAGAGAGTTTAAAGGCATTATTTGATGCAGATAGATAGGTAGTGCCAATTTGAGTAATAGGAATCACATTACCATTACCCATCGTCACGTCCTTCCATCCCTTTGAAGTCCTGAACATTGTGCAGGGAGTTGGCATCAGAGGTAATGTGGTGAGATGCACCCGAGTCGACAATCCAGAGTTCATGCGCCTGTGTAGGGGCAACAAAATTAGCCTTTGCGTCAAAGTGGTTATGGGATCGTGACCTACAAACATTTGCCGTATGCCCAAATTTGTCACAAAACTGACAGCGGACTCGTGAGGGTTGCTGTGGCCATTGAGAACTATTGTTAGAATCTTGGGGAGTAGCGTTTTGAGTGGGCTGTCTAGTTGGGGGACGCCAGTTGTTGTTGTTTGGTGGGCGCCAAGTATTGCGTGAGGCTGATTGGGAATACAACTAACGCCTGAATAAATTGAACAAACCTAATCCTAATCAAACTGTGCGCAGTAAAACAATGTTACAACACTAGTAAAACACTAATGCTAATGCGCTATTACTTGTGAACCTCAACGATATGTGGTGTTGATTCGTGAGAATCAATTCTTCTATTTTTTTCTACCCACACACTAGTAGTATCCAAGGCAGGATCATTAGCCACAGACAAGGATGACAACACAATAGGTGATTCAGGTTCCTGAATTTGATCACAATTCTCCTTGGTTTACTCTGTTGTCTTAGTTTCTCAAATTCAGACTCGTTGGAGAAATAAGCCTCTTTAACAGTGTCAAAAGTTCCTAGCCATACTTGCTTATGCCTAATTTGTTCTGTAATTACAGTGCCATACCTCCCAGTCTTTTGCCTTCGCAAACCAACTAAGCTTCTCTTGGCTTAAGTATTGCAGCTTGTTGTAGTATTACACACATCATATGATTCTATGCCATGTACATTAGCCATTAGACTTGAGTAGTCTTATCACTTCATCAGATTTAAAAATGGTTCCATCCCACTTCAATAATATTCAGACACAAGGGATTCTAGTAATAATAATAATACAGGATTATTCAGAAAACTATTACAGGATCCTATCATTAGCTCTACACATTAATCATTTCTCTTACCATACAAGCTCACTACTATGATAATTACAGTAACTAACACTCCTCCTGATCAAAATTTATCGTATCGTTAGGGATAATACTACAAAGCTTCATCTCTTTTCAAATTGAAAAACTTGAATATTGCAGGTGCGTGATAACTCCATCCATGTCAAATTTCAAAGTATTTGTAACCGTCATCAGAGTTGGTCATTCCCTCTTCCCAATCACCCATCCGCTGACCACCAAAAACAACTTGTTGAATGCCTATATATCTGTATAGTGAACAACAGATGTTAGCATGGCATCTAAGCTTCAGAAGATGAAAACGACTTATAAAATCGAGTGCTTACTCTGAGCTCAATACAGTCAAGCAATTGAGAAGAACATCGATTGAGAAGAAATCAGCTGTGCCAAGATCCACCCTGTTATGCACATGACCAAGTTGATATAAGCAAGTTTTTCCATACACGAGTAGTGTTACAAATTACAAGGAATCATTATTGAAATATGTTTAATTGGAAAAGAAGAAAAAAGGTGCAAAGAAATGCATACCAAACTCTTGACCAGTTGTCCTGGAATTCAACATTACTTATGTCATGGAATGATGAAGGCATCACATTGAAACCTTTCTCTGCATCATAAAGAGGATTGAATTCCATTGATGAACCCCCCAACTGCATTCATTTAACACAAACTTGAACCTTTTTCCGATCAAGTTGAGGAACTTTCTATTCTTCGCAATGTATAATTAAGACGGGGGATGAATGAATGAATTGATCATGAATAGAACCAACAACTTACTACAATTACAACCTGACTGGACACCATCTTGATTTAAGGTAGGAAAACTTTTAAACGCATGTGATTGTAAGTACTTAACTTAAAGTTTAGTTACTTGTTGAAGCAGAGTGATGGCAAGAACAACACTTAACCACAGCAAAAAAAGAAACTTTAAATAAAATCGATGTTGAGCAGTGAGTTCACCTGCAAATTAGATGAGTTAAATGCACCTAAACGTCCCATGACATACCATGCCTGGATAACCTGTCAATAGAAGCATAAGATATTTTGAGATATCAAACCCAAAAATACTAAAAAAGCGTGAAGTAATGTAATATGAGAACAGAGAAGAAAGCAGTAAACATACACTACCGAAAATGTTAACGTCTCGATCAGATGGTGAGCCATAGAGTTCAAACCATATGTATGAATCAAGAGGATTAAAACTGTCAATTCAAATAAGATGCAGTAAGTGATATGCATCTAAACAAAATAGCAAGGAATTCGAAGGAAATTTTCCACAAAATATATTTCAGCACCAACTAAAAACGAGAAAACATTTTTCAAGGAAAATATTTTCTTTCATACCAAACACATTTATTGCATTAAAACAATAAAACCTATAAAGATCAGCAAACCACATGCAACTTACTAATATCAATAAATATATGATGTGTGAACAACAAATTGGAGGTATCATATTGAATAATTGTCAAGTCAAACAAACATGACAGACACATCCAGACATTTCCTGAACTGTCTTTTAAAGTTTGTGCTGAAACTAGACACCTGAACCCTGATAGGCCAAATAGAGATTTTAAAGAAAGTATTAGCCCATCCAACAAACAAAAGTTTGACAAGAACCCTCTATTTTAAAACAAAATAACCCTGGAAAAGCTCTAGCAGCTCAGCCACGAGTCTGACTACACAAGAAGCGAACTCCGGAAGATGAAGAAGAAGAATACGACCTAGCCTGGTTATTCTTCCCCACTTTCCTGCTTTAAATTTATTTACTCTAGTTAAACAGAACAAACAGCTAGAGCTCAAATAGAAAAATCACATTTTACCAAGGAACTTTAAAAACTTCACTTGATTATGTTTTGAAGGATGCTATTCATACATCTAGGAGATAGTGATAGAAAAAGAAAATTTGGAGTTAGAAAACAGAAGAAGCATGAAGTGTGGTCAGAATTTAATTACTCTCTAAAGCTGACTTTGAATGAAAGCACTGATCCTGTTTTAGACTTCTGAAAATTTTGGCCCTTTGTTCGAACTCTCTCTTCGACCTATCAAAATGGAGAAAAGGAAACAAGCAGATTTCAATTGGAAGTCATAATTCAAAATCTAAAGTGAACTGAAATCAATGAAAATGTGGAATATCTGCAAATGGATGTCTGTCAAACCTAACTCAAAATCCCAAATAAAAATTACACCTACCTTTTTCCTCATAAGCTCTGGATTGCCAATACTATCACCAAGCACAGCACGAAGCTCTGTATCATGTTTACAGGCATCTTCCAACACTCTAAAAATAACATTTTTAACATAAACAAGTCAATCTCAAGGACACATATGAAGTAAAAGTGAAGATCAAATCAATGTTGGCATCCTAATGGCAACAACGTTGCTTGGACTCTAGCACTCTAGCTTGTCTGGCTTCCAACTTCCAACCAACAAAGGGTAAATCAATATGTCATTACACGCACACATACTTCACAAGCAATGCATTTCTCAAATTCAAAGTATTCGGCCTCGGAAGCTTTCCTATGTGATTAATTTTTCTTAGAGATACTAAAGAGTTACAAGTAAACGATTTGTGTGAGATATGGTAATCATGTAAGTATCAAATACCATTTTAACACAACGAATACATACAACATCAAATAACGGGTAAATCTATTAAGGCATTCAAGCACACATACTTCACAAGCGATGCATTTATCAAAATTCAAAGTGTATTCTACCTCGGAAGCATTCCTATGTGATCAATTTTTTCATAGGGGTATCGACTAGTTACAGGTAAACCATTTGCGTGGGACAGAACAAATACATGTAAACATACAATATAGCATCAAATAAGTAAAGTAGTTAGAGATATACTTTGCCCAAGCTGGGTAATTGTGAAGACGTTCATATTCCCGCTTCCTCTTCTCCTCCCTGACCTTCAACAACCTCCTTCCTCTCGCCGTAGTACCCGACCCTTTGGCTGCTGCTTTCCCACTACTAATATCAACATAATCATCATTTCCTTCGCCAATCGAAGCTGTAGATTTTGCAGCAGCAATGGTGGAAACAACAGAAAGTTCTCTATTACTCATTGGCATTACAAGTAACTGGGCAGCTAACAATGGACATGAAGAAACACAAGGCTTCCATATGGGGTTGAAAAATTGTTGATTTACAACAGACATATCTGCATAAAAATGGAATTGCATTAAGGGTTTTAGCATACCATAAACCCTACAAATTTGGGTTTACACAGAATTCAGAGAAAAAAATTGAATTTTTCATATACCCAATTTCAAGAAAATCCCAGAATATTAACACAGAACTCAATTAAATACAAAAAAAAAACTCCCTAAGCTAAAAAATTCAACACAGAACTCAAAAAAAAAAGTAATCTTGATAACCTTTTTGAGTTGTACCACTGGTTCAGATGAGTTCTTGAGCTAAAAATCTCTCTAAATACTGCAACTTTGGAGGATTGAAAAAGAGAAATTGAGAGTTTCTGTAGATAGGAACACTGTTAAGTAACTTAATAAAGTTAAAAACCTTTAAAATTAAACTTTACTACACAGATACATATTATACATTTATTGAATAAATATAAATAGCGGAGAAAATAAATATTAATAACAATAAACAGTATGATAATCGAAGTAAAAGAAAATAATGAGTAACAATAAAATTGAAGTATAAGATAGTAGGAGAAAATTAGTTAATACAACGGATAGAGAATTAAGATAACGTCTCACTAACTACTAGTTTTCTACTGTGTTTCCTGATTTTTATATCCTTATATCTAGGATCATGTCCTCAATAAATTGTAAGCGTATCATGTCATGTATACTCATCTCTTTCAAATACTTTTTAATAAATACCTCTACCACTCCTAAGATCTATCATCGCCAACTTCTCACGCCTCCTTTCTGGGCATCTATGTGCATTTTCTCTTTATATGTTCGAACCATCTCTGTCTCATCTTGTCTATCACATAGGTTACTCTCACCTTGCCTAGAATATCGGAGTTCCTAATCTTATCTCTCTTAATACGCCCATATATTCATCTCAACTTCCTTATTTCATTAGTCATCTTTTGGATGTCCAAGTTCTTAACCGATTAACATTCAATGCCTCATATAATATACTTAATATAGCAATCACTTTATAAAACTTACGGAAAAGGGTTAAAATTACCCCTGAACTATGCGAAATAGACCACTTATACCCTCCGTTATATTTTGAGATCAAAAATACCCCCACTGTTATCCCTAGAGACCACAAATGCCCCTCAAAAGTTAACAACCCAAATTGTTAATGACATGACAAGCCATGTGGGACTTATCTCTCCACCTAAGCTACCAACTAGGATTTCCAACAATTAGAAATCCTTCTAAAATTAGAAATAAATCTTTTATTTTTAATTACATAAAAAATATTTATATTTTTTTATTAAAAACCTTTTATTTTTAATTACGTAAATATTTACCACTCTTTATTAATATTTATATTTATTGCCGTTAAAAGTTATTTTTTCATCGTAGTTTAACTATTGACCAAGTATTTCCACTTGATAAATAACTAATATATAATATATCTAACTTGATAGGGTGATTTTTTGTATAACATACATGTATCTTCTGTATGTATGAGGGGAAATTTACGGCTCGATAATATTAACTTTGTTCTTGTTTTTTTTGTTGGATTAATACAATTTTAGGAGATTTAGATTTTTTTAAAAAAGTTAGTAAGTAATCCTAGTTGGCAGCTTAGGTGGAAGGATCAGTCACACATGGCTTGCCATGCCATTAAAAATTTGGGTTGTTAACTTTTGAGAGGTATTTGTGGTCTCTAGAGATAAGAGTGAGGGTATTTTTGAGCTCAAAATGTAACGGAAGGTATAAGTGGTCTATTTCACATAGTTCAGGGGCAATTTTGACACTTTTCCGTAAAACTTATATTTAACTTCTGGAGATACTTTCTTATTACATAATACACTAGATGCAAGCTTTCACTTTATGAATCCCTCAATTATGGTACATAAATACAGTGAATATTCAATGAACATATTCTACCGTCCACTTTTACTTTCTATTATATATTAAAAATACATGTCTAGTTTAGACAACTAATTAGAGATAATTTATCACTTAATTTTTAATTTGTCCTTATTATTAACTATAGTCATGTCTTAGAGCCTGTTTGGCATTACTGCTAAAAATAATTTATTTTTATAAGCACTTTTTAGAAAAATGCTTTTGAAAAAAAGCAATTTGTGTTTGAATGATTCATTTGAAAAGTGTTTGACTAATCTTTTTTTTTAAATGCTTTTAAGAGTAAAATTAGTACAAAAAAAAAGACTAATATTGAATTTATTATATTCAAAGGGTGATATGGTAAAATTTTCATTATATTTATTGCTTCTTAAGAAGTATGCTAAGTCAATACTAGACTAACAAAAATGAACTAAGAAAATAAATCATATCTTAAGACATAAATAACAATAAAATAGTCATACACCCCCTCCTGATTAATTAATAATTTATTAAAGTGCATATAGTGATTAATGAATTTCCATTCTATTCACATTGAAATTTTCTTGCTAATAATTCACATAATATATTTTTATAAAAATAATAGTAGTGTGTACGAGTGTCTCCAAAAATAAATGTTTTCATGACCATTAAACATTGTAAACATTATTAATCTGTATTTTTTTATAATTATGTCTTTAAGAATGGGTTGCATTAATTTGGAGGATGTTATAACCCTACCATGTGGAGGATTAATTAATTTCTTAATCCGGATCTTAACAAGTTCATATGAATCTTCATTATTCTTTAACAGCAAATGGATCAGATTATCATAATCTAATTTCTTTTCAGATTGATAGATCTTATCATATATTGATTTGACATAATTATTAACATGTCATTTAGTTGATATCAGCTCATATTTACGTCTTTTAATTTTAGGTGCGCACAAATAGACACTTAAATTTGTATATAAAGTTGAACAAGTAAACACACACATCCTATGTGGCATAATCATGTAGGACGTGGATTGTCATATATGACGTGTGCATCTATTTGATCAAGTTTCTATAAGTTTAAGTGTCTACTTATGCACATTCAAATTTAGAGAGTGTAAATATCAGTTGAAGTCAAGTTAAAGGCCAATTTTACGTATTAGGCTTATCGATTTATCAAAAAGCCAAGTTTCTTCTGCAACCTCAATGAGGTCATACTTTTTATTACGTAGTACTTCTTAGTTTTTGCTTTTGATTTCACGTTAGCTTTTGTTATTGACTTTAAGCTCAACTAATTTAAATTTATGTTGAATTCAATTTAAAGGATAATGTTTTACTTATATGAAACTCAAATATGAAATCTTTGATTAAAAATAATGGATTATTTATCACCCGCTGCAATCTATTTTAGTAATTTTGTTCTTAGTTGACTTCTTTATCCAATGTCCCTATGTTCTCTGAATATTTTAAATTCCATTCTAATTAGAGTAAATTAATGAAACTATTGGCTTGTGAAGCATGAGTAAATTTGTTTATGTGCCTAATGCAAATACATTTGAATTTTTTCATTCCCACTGAAAAGTATAAAGTAATTAATAATTATAATCAGAAAAAATTCACCAAAAATCTTTGACCAAATTTGTTTTCTGGAAGAAATCCCCTTTGTTTAATGGTCATGAGAAGCATGAACAAATTGATATTCATAATTAATTAAAGTCGACAATTTGAGGGCTTCCTCGTGAAAACAAGTTTAAGTTATATGCATTAACGTTGTAAAAGACATAATACATAATTAACGTTTAAAATATTTTATAATGATCCCTTTGGGATATGATCTACATTATTATTAAAAAAAGAAATATTTTTTAGTTTAGGAATATTCTAAAGAAAATTTGTTTTTCTTCCACTAGAATCTATATTAATTATAAAATATTATTTTCATTTAAGGCTAGAATCTAAAAGGAAAATAGACATTTCTTTTATATTTAGAAATAATGCAATAAACAATACAATGAATTTTTCATAACAATCAAGTCACTCATAACATAATTATTTTGTGGAATAATGTACAATAACATATCTCATGTAATTCTATAAGTGGAGTCTGGGGAGAGGTGGAAACATGTTATCGACAAGTGGAGTCTGAAAAGTAGAGTGAACGCAGACGTTACCCTCGACTCAAAGATGAAATGGGAATAATGTGTTACTACTAATATAAATATGACTAGAAGGAAGAGGTCAATATCCACATCCCAAATTCTAATGGCTAATTCAACAACACCTTTACTTTCAAATTCTCCTTTAACAACCAAGAATCATCAAGATCAAGAATTCCCAAAGCTAAATGATCATTTTTCTTCACTTGAACAAATAATTGATCCATCTTTTGATACTTGTAATGGAACAATTGCATGGCCACAAATCTTGCAAGTCATACTTGTTTCTCTAGCTTGTTTCTTTGAAGCTCAACAAACATTCATCACAATTTTTACTGATGCAATCCCATCATGGCATTGTGTTAGTACTAACACAAGTTGTAATTCAATGTCAAATGTGTGTCAACTTTCTTTAACAGAATGGAATTGGGATAAGCCTATTCACACATCCATTGTATCTGAATGGTCACTTCATTGTTTTACTAGTTCTATATTACAAGGTCTTCCTGCTTCATCTTTTTTCATGGGGTGCTTGCTTGGTGGCCTTGTTCTTGGTGTGTTAGGTGACTCGATTGGTCGAAAAACCATGTTGTTTTTCGGGTGTTTAATCATGTCTATAGCTTCAATCTTCATTGCTTTTTCTAACAATGTTTGGATGTACTCTGCCTTGAGATTTCTAAGTGGATATGGTCGTGCTGCGATTGGTTCCTCTGTACTTGTGTTGTGTTCTGAGAGTGTTGCTAAAAGATATCAAGGGAAAGTTGGAACTATAGGGTTCTTTATGTCTACATTTGGATTTGTGTCATTACCATGTTTGGCTTATTTTAGTAAGGATTACTCATGGAGGGTACTTTATCTTTCGACGTCTCTTCCTGCTGTAGTTTATTGTTTGTTGATACAGTTTTGTGTTTATGAGTCACCAAGATGGCTTCTGTCAAAAGGGAAAGTTATAGAGGCTTATGCAGTTCTCAACACATCTCATTTCAAGAACGAAAGATCAAATCTTGATCATAACAAGTTGAATGTTACTACTATGAGTTGTTCTGATCCACCTCTGATCAAGATTTTGTTGAGGAAAAAATCGATTCTTGGACAGTTATTACTAGCTGTAGCAGCTGGTTTTGGCATTGGATTGATGTACTATGGCATGCCATTAGGTCTAGGAAATGGCAACTTTAGTTTAAATCTCTACTTGAGTACAGGACTAAACGCGTTACTAGAGTTACCATCATTCTTGATAGTCTTTTTCTTGGTTGAAAAATGCAAGAGGAGAAGTACACTAGTTGGACTAAGTGTTCTATCTGGTGTTTGTGGTATGTTATGTATGATCGCGAGTGAACGAAAGGTTTTACAGATGGTGTTAGAGTTAACTTCATTTTTCAGTGCTTGTACTGCATTTGATCTGTTGCTGATATATACTTCAGAGCTGTTCCCTACTAGTATAAGGAATGCAGCAGTGTCAATTGTTTGGCAGGCTGTGGTGCTCGGGGGTGTAGTGAGCCCGGTTTTGGTTGATGCAGGAGGAGATAGTAACAACAAGATTTTAGCTTATTTGGTTCTTGGCATTATGACAGCAACTGCAGGGTGCTTGGTTGTTTTTCTGCCAGAAACAAAGGGATTGGAGATTTGTAAGAATATAGAAGAGCAAGAACAAAAAGGTTGCATCAATCATGT
This sequence comes from Solanum acaule, assembly GCA_036250505.1. Taxonomy (NCBI): domain Eukaryota; kingdom Viridiplantae; phylum Streptophyta; class Magnoliopsida; order Solanales; family Solanaceae; genus Solanum; species Solanum acaule. The sequence goes on from JAJOOR010001305.1 coordinate 28,723, forward strand.
ATGAGTTTTGACATAGAATTAGAGTGTTACAAGGTTATGATATGTTCATATTACCTCCTTTATACTTGAAAGTTTATGTTGTTTATCGAACTTCTCATGTTAGTAGGAGCTTTCGATTTTAGTTATGTGATTCTCATCAAAATAAAAATAAAAACGACATTATCGAACTTGATAAAACAAGATGTCTGAGCCCGGGTTCGAACCGGGGACCTCTAGTGTGTGAGACTAGCGTGATAACCGACTACACCACCCAGACTTGTCTGCTAAATAAAGCATTGTTCACATGAACTCTTTTTATAAGCTCTAAGCAGTTATAACTTGTAATTTGAGAAATAACCAAAGAAAATAATTTTGCATTAAAATAAATAATTTTCAAATAATTATTTTTTTAATGATTAATTTTTATATAATTTTATTCATCATGAAACGTACTTATATATTAAAAAAATTTGAGCTAACATTTCATTAGAGTTTCGTATTTTTATATTAGTGTAGATACGTATCTATTTTATTTGAAGTTTTCCCCCTAACTTTTTGAAATGTCAAGTTGCCGATTATTTTTTTGTAATTAGTCTCTCTTTATATTAAAGTCAATTTATTAAATTAATTACTATCATTTTGAAATATTGTTGTCTTAAGTTTTGATTTTACTTGTTTCAAAACTTCTTCCAAAATCCATACTAAGTCAAATCATTTTTTGAGATATCTATACTTAATTGAGTATATTAAGTAAAGTAATTTAATTTTCCAATTTGCACAATTTCTCCTCTGTTAATTTCAATCTATGCATATCAAATCCAGTAGAGAAGAAAAATACAAAATCAAAGAGGACATAGTAAAAACAAGGAAAGCATTACATAGTGGAAGACCTATCTATGATAGTATGGGCATTGAGAGCATTTTATATGATAGTCGTGTTCGAGCTAGTTGTTTTTTTAAGGGAAAAGGGACAAATATACCCTTAAACTATCGTAAATAGTATGCAGATACTCTCCGTCATACTTTTGGGACATTGGTGCCTCTGCCGTCCAAAAACTAGAGCATATATACCCTTTATACAAACGGACATACACTTGTCATAATCTAATCCACCAACCGACATTTATTAAATATTGGATCAACAGATAAGATTGTGTCATGTGTCCCTATTTAGTCTTCCGTTAGAGTGAAGGGCATATATGCTCTAGTTTTTGAATGGCAGGGGCACCAATGTCTCAAAAGTATGACGGAGGATATCTGCATATCATTTACGATAGTTCAGGGGTATATTTGTCATTTTTTCCTTTTTTTAATGCATGTTATTTCTCATCAATACAGATATCGAGTAACTCTATCTACTGAGGCTTAGGCATAAGGAGAGCAACCACCAGAGATCCAGTTTGGATATGAGTGATTTCTTTTCCAGCTCTTTAGCAAGTGCTCAAAACAATAATCAAAGTCAAGCATTATCTTCCTTTCACAATAAGCATCATAATCAAACAGAAGTTACCAGTCAACACTATTTCATAGCCTAAAAATGCATCAGCAAGTTCTTAAATAGAGCTACATGTACACACTACACAATGTCAAACCCCACGCCGCCCTCCTTTCCTCCTCCACTTCGAGTAGGGGGAGGCGGGGAGCAAATACACCTAAGAAATTCAATCTGATCAGTGCAGTTTGCTACAAGCTGAAGTTCCTACACATCTTCCACAACAATGGAAGATGACACAACAATCGTGTCTACAGTCTAATCTACAAAGAAGGATCGTCAGGTATCCTCTTCCACAATTTTACTTCTGTACTATTGCCATCTTTTGGAAGACCTAACTGCAGAAGTGTTTCCGGAAGGAGGTTTCTTAGAACCTGAGAAGCATAAAAAGGAAAAGGAAAAAGTTGGAATGATTGTCATTTCTCTTCTCTAACTTGGGAGCATTAACAAAGAAGGAAAATAAAGGCAAAAACAAAGAACGTATGAGAACCACATACTCGGGACTTTAGGGGTGCTCTTCTTCAGTGACATCCGAGAAGATCCTGTTTGCACCGTCTTTTGTGTGGGCCGTGGAAGTTTAGCAGGTATAGAGGACCTGAATCATTCACCAGCAAAGAGATAAGTAAGTCATTTTAAATTTGATGAGTACCTTGGGTGTCTTTAACAACGAGTTCAGCAGGAAAACTTAGCATTCTGCTTTTTCCAAACAACTATAAGCGATCTTCGACAAAATACTGTACTAAGAAGAGATGTGATCTAATAGTCATGAACTATATTTAAACTGGAAACAGGAATTGTGAATTTAAACTATAAGAAACGCCCATTCAGAATGTAACCTGATGTTGATTTTCTGTGAAGACAAAATATGGATCAAGCTATAAGAAAAGGAAAAATGCTAACACAAAGGCAGGTAAAGCAAATTTTTTACACAAAGATACAAGATATGCTGATATATCAACCTGAGGTCATCACGGGGAAATGGGAATTAGAGATTCCATGAGTGAATCAACATTCAAGAAAAAAGTTTATCTAATTGTAAGGCAAGACTGGACAAAATGAACCCTTCGGGGTGGCCCAGTGGTTTGGGCTTGGGACTTCCATGTTGGAGGTCTCAAGTTCGAAACCTCTTGCCAGCGAAAGCAAGGGGTTTGCCTTCTGGGTCGAGCTCGTTGCACTGGGCTTGCCTAGTGTGGGTTACCTCTCCTATGTGGTTTGCGAGCTATTGCATAGGAGCAGGGATTTTACCTTGTGCGCACCCAAAGGGTAGCGGCTGCGGGTTTCCCTTGTCATCAAAATAAAAAAAAAAGACTGGACAAAATGATAATCAGAGATGTCATATTTGAAGAATACTCACTTCTCAGGGGTCTCTGAAGGTGGATTTGTAGTTTCTGGGAAAAGAGTGTACTCTACAATACTATTGATTGAACCATCAGTCTCAGTTCCCATTGAAAGTACACCATCGGATATGTCACTTAATCTCTCTTCAGAATCTGCATCATCAAATCCGATGAGCACCACGTCTTCGTTAGGATTTTGACTTCCTCTTGCAGTAGCCCTTGAATCAGTGTCTTCACCCAGATTTAGATCAGCATCTACTACAGCAAGCCTGGATTGTCTAAAGAAATCTCTGTGATGCCTAAAGTCATCCATCGATTGCTGAGAACCAGTGTCAGATTGTCTGTCGCTGTATTCAGAACTATTATCCACGTCAGAAGCAGCTTTCTGTGTAGGTTTTGAGCTTCTCTCTCCAGAAATTTGGTTTGTTCGTGGACCGCCTAAAGATTGCCTTCTTGGAGAGGCAGAGCTATGCCTGGTTGAGCTCACACTACGCCTCTCACCGTTGCCACTGGTTTTGGGAACCCGCAGCCGCCCAATTTCTTCATCCTTCTTGGTAATTGTGTCCTTTAAATTAGCTACCTGAAAATTTACCAGCAATACTTTGTACATGACCATAGCAAAGAAAATAGGAACATTGCAACCATCATAAATCTAGTGTACTCTAGAGAAGAGCTAAGTGTACAAGACAGTATTAAAACGGGTCTTAATCATAGATGCACAAGTGTGATGTCGGATTCACAAAAAATAAGTAGACAGTACAGATGTAGATGCAAGCAATGAGAAAAAGCAAGAGCAACTAGAAGAACATTATCTACTGAGTTATTGATATTTACTAGAACGTGTTGTGAGGTACCTGATCCATAAGCTCTTTAACACCCCGGCCCTCTTTATTATTCCGAGCTGCACCCAACTCCACTCCAGACACCCTCTCAGCAAACTTCAGGGTGCTAATGGTTTCTGAGTAGGATTCTACGTCAGGATTGAGCTGTACAAACATAAGTGTCTTTGCCTGGCCTCCTGTAACATGAGATGAGTGAAATAAAATAAATAAAGGCTTAATAGGAAAGAGAAGTAAAACTCATTTACAGAGTAAAACAATATATTTAAATTTGAATCAACACAGAAAATGTTTTTAACTACCAAGAGAGCTTTGAAGAACTTGTGTTAGTTTGCTATTTCTATATGGCACATGAGAACTTTTTTGTGCCAATGCAAATATCACATCCCCAAGAGCAGATAATGATTTGTTTATATGTTGTGCTTCTCGTAAACGATCCCCTGTGGCTTCAGAGCGATCTACTCTTTCACTGCCAGCCAAATCTACCAAATGTAGGCAACCTCGTAGAATATCATTTGTTTCCAAGTCTATACCACGCACGTGAACGGTGAGGATACTGCATCATAATGAGTTAAATAAGCATGATGTACAAACAGAAAAAAAGTTCAGAATTGAGATAAAAAGTGATAGTATAAGAGATGACCTATGTGACCGACTGCTTCTTTCATTTAAAGCAGTAGCGCCAACAGCTCTATTCATTAGGCCAATATTCATTAATTCTAAGACATTTGTAGTTGATTTGACTGGATGCATGCTAGCATCAGGGACAGCTAATCCATTGGGTTGAGTAGTACTCCAAATCCCAAGTGTGCGCAAGTTAAAGAAAACATCAGGAAATATATGGCATACATATTTCTGACATTTCCACTAACTATTGAAAATGAAAACTTAAAAATATAGCACTAATGATCCACGGAAATAAATATGTATAACATGAACAAAGAAAATGAAAACAGCCAATGTATCAAAAACACAAATAGATTTTTTTAACAAGGATATCGTTTCTGAGAAGTATCACTGCAGAGCAAGTCTCGCACTTGCTCATTGTATATCTCAACCATTTGAACACCAACTTCATATGCAATGGAACTTTTCCTACTCTGGGAGATGTTGAATAGATCATTCAGAGCTCGGTAGTTGACCCCCCAATTCTCCACGGATGACATGCTGGGCCCACTCTGAAGGCGATCAAAATGGACTAGGATAAGTAGAAGTGAATAGCCATTGGTATCTACTAAACAAATTTTCTAAAGATGGGCATACCATGGTATATGTTTTTCCGGAACCAGTCTGACCATAAGCAAAGATGCAGACATTGTACCCATCCAAAACAGACCTGATTAATGGCTGAGTGTCTCGAAACACGTCCTCTGAAATATGCTAGAGTTAGAAAACGGCAAGCATTGTAAAAAGGTAATATCTTTCTTTTATTCTCCTTCAAGATGAAAGTAAAGGATGTTTCTATATTAGGTACTTAATCTAAATGTCAAGCTGATAAACAAAATCATCAAACCTTGAGTAACAGCAGGTGCAAAGACCTTGTTGAATTTGAAAAGACGGTGACTATCTTTCCCCAGTTTTGAAGGATTAGTAACAACCAGTTCACCATTCTCACCAATGTACTCTATGGTTGTCAATTTTTGGCTTTGACCAGGAAGGAATGGCCTTATCCTACAGTAAACTCTAATGTTACCTATCACAAAATGACATAATGTTAGGGAAACACCATGCTGCACTTAAATAACTATGTTTTTCACATTCCATCTGACTAACCTTTCAAATCTTGAACTTCGTTGTACAACTTCCTATTTTCTTCAAGAACTGTGTGATAATTCTGAGCAGCATCAACCAACCCCTTAAGATTGAACCCTGTTAATCAAGAATACATGCTTAGAGATAAGATTTCTGGATGAAGAAGTACAGATGTAATCATAGCATTCAGCTCTCGTCCTGACCAAAGTGGCTAAGTTCCTCGACGTAAATCTCCTTGGTCCTCATCACCTCCTGCCTTATAGACTCAGATGATATCCTCAATTCCTGAGTTTTTAAGAATGTCATATTCCTAATAACTTTTAGTATGAGCTGTTAAGAGTAAATTCAGATGCAAACCTGCAGAGATCCAAAATGAGAGTCTATGAAGTGTTTGTAGCCAAGCTCTCTCCTTTTCAATTTCACCAACTTGGATTCTGAAAAGGCCTCAAGTTCTTGTACTTTCTTGGTTGATTCACTCAGCAGACATTGAAGTTCCAGTATCTTGTTCTCTGACTCAACTCGAGTTTGCTCCAGTTGTGCTTCCAGTTGTAATCGATCTTTTTCATGTGCATGTTTGGATGATTCAAGCTCAGCATCCAATGAGGATATTTGCATCTTATAGTGATCATTATCTTCCATTAACCTGATTAAATCTTGTTCTTGAAGTTTTTCCTTCTCTTCCATTTTGGCCTTCTCTATCTATAAAAGAGAAGTTAGTTGGACTACATCTACAGTAAAATAGAACCACATGACAACGTTGCTACATTGTCAATTCAACGTGTTGCTGTATCAGGCATGCTAATTAACTGTCACAACAATAAACAAGTTCTATCATATAATGCATCGGTGAATTAATCCCCCATTGCAAAACGAATGACAAAGTTTGAGCCTCTAAGTTTGATCTAATGTTTGGGTTTATTTCCTCTAGACATTCATTGTGTGTTCACCAAACTCATTATATCTCGAAACTAATATAGCAAGTACTATCACACATTCTAAAATCAAATTATTAATACAAATTGTTAAAGAGAATCATAAATCATAATAAAACTATTAGACTCCGCATTAGCAACTGAGTCATGTAAAAGGCAAAGGAGTACTAAATACATCATTATTTGTAACTGATATAGTGAAACGTTGGGGTGGAATGGTAAGTACTCCTTCCTCCTTAACCAAAGGTCTCGGGTTCGAATCTTAGGTATAGAGTGCCTTTATTAAGTGTGGGACTTCCAGAGCAAATCTGGATGTAGTCAGGCCCCAATGTGGGTATTGGACACCAGGTAGGAAATAATAAAAGAAACATATTGTGAGCACGTTGATTTAGAGATAGTCATACTGTAAATGAACTGAGAAGTTTCTAAACCTCAAACCAACAAAAGAGTACACGAGTACTACTAAATACTTTAGCAATGGTAACAGAAATGATTAAACAAGCCAGCAACAGGTAGCATGATAGCTCAAGTAGGTTTTTTCTATAATTCGATCATGCAGATAATTTATTCCAGAATCTTGTCAAATCAATGGACCAAACTTATATGGCAAGGAATATCTGAAACAGTAGAGAAACTCTCAAAGTGGCCAAGAATAGAGAATCAAGAGAACTTTGGCAACTCATTGGAAGCCATGAAAGACTATTGAAGTCATTAACCTTAAAGCAGGCATCTCCCACGTTCCAACTCATTGGCATCCATGAAATACTATTGTATAAACACATCACTAAGGTAGTTTTTAGTGCCAAAAGTAATACAGGAGAACAGAACATTGCCAAAACCCCCAAAAACTCTCAATATTATCAGTGTTTCCACAGACTTAGTATGAAATAGGCTCATAGTACATATTCAGTAAGAACATCCAATATATTCAGCACCCGAACTTTGTAAAGAGAAAAAAAAAAGCATGCTCTTTCAAGTCAGAAATTAGTAACTTATTGATAAATCTATATACGCACCTTTATCTGTTGAAGCTTCTTCATGATAACCTGGAAGATTGTATGAAACTTGACTTCAACAAAAGAATAGATAGAAAAAGAAGAAGAAATATAACATTTTTTTTTATCAATAGTGATACTTATAGTACCTCATGTTCCTCAGTGGTCCCCAATGCAAGGGTTTCGAGTGCTTTAACTCTTGATTGATATCTCTCCTCACGAGACTTATACAACCCATTTTGCTGCAATACCCCAAGAGATCCGCAATTTGTAAGCCCTTTGCATGAAGTTCATTAATCAGTACTGATAATTGGAACACTTGTACCTTTCTCAAATTATCAGCTTGTTTTGAAACTCGTTCTTCAATCTCTTGTACGACTAACTTCACCAGGGAGGCCACACACTTAACAAGTAGTAAAAGGATATCAGTAAGTACATTAAGTATCAAATGGGATCCAGCAAAAATAAATTTGTTCATTTTCCTGTCACCCTTTTCAGTTTATCTGCCATACCTGAGGTATATCCCCATTCTTTCTCTCAATGCTTTCATCCAAAATATTACTCACAACACTGAAAAGTGAATGAGTGGAGGCACTCTGAAGATAAAAGTCAGTTCAACTAAGGAAATCCAAAGACGGCACAAACAATATAAAAGAAAGTGAGTTAACACCAAGCTGAAGGCCCATTCCAGCTTTACCTCTAAGCTGTTTAGATTCATCAATTCTGAGATTTTAGCAGCTGGAATATCAGCCAAACCGTGCTTAGATTGGATTCCATCAAACAATTTACTCTCAGCAAGATTATCTGAAAATTAAAGCTCTAAGTAAGGGACAGAAGTAAATCTACTGCAGAAAGATTACCATTGACTAATGCTCTAAAAGAATCCATACATGACACAACACAGAGATATTTCTGATGCACTATTTTATGCAAACTTCCACGCAAAAAAAAAAGTTGTTCAAAGATAGTTGGATGTTGTGCAGAGACGGAGAACTAGGCCTTAAATTCCGGGGAAAGGTAATGAATCTCAATCTGGTTGTAATAAAAGTTCTTGAATTGGTAAAGTGCAGACTAAGTGGTGGAATTGTTTTTGACGGCCTGGCAAAGGTGTGACAGGGACAAAACAATGGTTAGTAACGAAAAGATATATGAGGGTGAAACTGTCTAATGAAAGGAACTAAGGAAATCAGAAATGCCAAAATAGACTTCAAATTTCCTACATGATAACTGTTAGAAAATTTAACAGACACCAGCTATGAAGTTGGGAAAAGGGCTCAAACAAAACCTGAATAGGTAAACTAGACCGAATTTGAGATCCTTAAGTGAGGGCAGCTCTGATGTAAAACTATTACATCTTGTTTTAACATTTCCAGTGTTCAGCCAACTAACTAAAGAGATAGTAAGGGAAGGAAAAGAAAAGGAAAAACGGGAAGGAACAATTTAAATCTTCTGGAACTGAGATTTAGTTTTGCCCAATGGTCAAATTCTATATTACATTGTTAAAACAGAGTAAAGTAATTTTCCAATAGTTGGATAATATAGGGAAAGGACTGAGAATACCAAAAACTTCAGATGTGGTTTACCTTCTGCAGCCCCTTTGAAGTTAAGAATTTCGTTTAAACTGGCTGAGTTTCCATTTTCAGTTGCGGCTTCTGGATTCATGATAAATTTGATATATGCTTTTGCAGGATTACTTCAGAGAGCACTGCTAGTAAACAAACAAGAATATGTTACTATATAAGTCAGTTCACCTTTTGGTAATTGAAAAGGCGATGATCAAACTACTAGAACGAAATATACTAGCATGACTACATTAAAGCCTATTCTTCAGCCAAAAGCAACGAAAGGCAAATAGAGATGACAGTACACAACTACAATGAGATTAGACAAATGTTATTTTCGTCAAATAAAAAAAACACGTGCATATCTTTATTTGACTTCCACTGACATTGAATGACCAAAATATGCTTTGCACATGGAACTATGTGATTATACATATCATTCCATTAGAACAGATTCCTTTGTTCAATTGTCTGACATTTTCCATCTGGACAGGAAATCTTTTGTCTTGGATTAGGATTCACAATGAGTTATGAGCACTATCAGACGTCATATTTCTTTCTTCATGAGTGTCTATCTATCTTCACAAGAATCTTATTCTGTCTCATTTTAAAGGATCAAGAACTATGGATGTCAACTGCCAAGGATCTCAAAATCAATCACATAAGTAGATCGACAATTCATCACTAATAAGGAAAGAAATTCTTATGGTTATTAACTTCCCCAAGAAAAAGTTCTTTTGGTTATTGTACTTACCGCAGAAAGTTCTTATTGTTATTATAGTGAAGCTACCAATTTTAGCAATGTGAGTTATAGTTTGAAAAATCCCATCTTGGATCTACAATCAAAATATTTATGATACTTGTGCTCTTGCTAGTAATGTCAAATTGAAGACTACGAAACACAGTACATCATTGCCATCTTAGAATTATTTTCTTATATGGAGAAAAGTTTAATGTGGATTAAGCAAATTAAACTATTTTATAGAAACCTTCTGCTTGAAATGTTGGATTCAAATCAACAAAGCTCACAAAAACATGCATTCTCAGCAAAAGTTAGTCTTCATATCATTCCCGACTATCGTGGGAGCTAATCTATAGTTTAATCAACTAGATTTCGTTAGTAAATTAACTCCATAACCGAGTGGTAGAAAACAACTTAAACGAAACATCTTCCAAATATTATATTTATCCTTCCGTGAAAGAAGTAACAACAATTACTGTGACATAATCCCAAACATGCCGGGGTCAGCTATAATCCTCAATATCCATTTAGCTCTATATGAAGTCATTTAAAGGATAAGGAAAAATTATAAGAATAATACTACTCAACTGTGTTTTTACACACAAAATAAACACTAAGCTAGAATAGGCAGCTCCATAAGAACAGATTTAACTAAAACAAAGCAGATTTTGGTTAAAAGAACAAAACTTGATACCCCTAATCAAGAAACCTCACTCCCTCACACACACACTGCACAATAATGCTGAAACAATCAACACCCATTTAGCTATTTGCCCCCTTAATAAAAATAAACAAGTGCATTTTTCCATCTCAGATGTGAAAAAGCAAGAAACTTTAACAATTAACACCCAAAACACACTAAGCTAGAATGAGCAGCTACATACAAACAGACAACAAACTCGGACAGATTTAAATAAAACAAACAAGATTTTTGATTAAAGAACAAAACTTGATACCCCTAATCAAGAAACCTCACTCCCTCACACACACACACACTACACAACAATGCTGAAACAATCAACACCCATTTTCCCATTTCCCCCCGTTATGAAAAAATTCAAGTACATTATCAATTTCCACCCAAAATATGAAAAAGCAAGAAACTTTAACAACTTCACATCCAAAAAACACCAAAAATCAAGAACCCCAACAACCCAAAACTAAAAAAGAACACATTTTGAACAACCCCACATCAAGTAAACCCCTTATCAACAAAAAAAATTACCAAAAAAAGTTGATAATGTTGGTAAGTTACAAACCAGAATGAGCTGAAATGTAAGAGATCTTGAAAATTTGAAGCTAATTAAACCACTGGATCGAGAAATTGGTGAATCATTTCACTTAGTTTTGTAAAGTAGAGATTGAATCTGTGATATTTGAAAGCCCTTTTTTGGGTTTTGGTTGTTCTTGAAATACCGGTTTTTTTTTACAAGCAAAGCGACGATGATGACATTGCATAGGACCCCTATTTCTTGGGAATTCTTTTGGGTTTCGTCTTTGAATTTCAGGTTTTAGTTTACTATTTTTAGAATTTAAAAAAAAAATTAAACTAAAAAATAATAGTCTAAATTTTAATATAAAAAAAAAATTATTAAATAAAATATTATAATCAACTTTTTCTTTTCGTGTTCAAGTTTTTTCCCTTTTTTTCTCATATTCGTAAGTATGATAAGTTGATCATCTGTTCTATCTTTACACGAGTTTTACAATTAATCAATAATCTATCAAAGTTATCAATATAGATATTTTTAATATTTATCATGTAGTTTAACTAAAATATTCTATAGATTATATTGATAATTTTGATTTTAACATTGCAAATTATATCAGTTTAACAATGTGTTGACAAGCTAGCAACGCTTGAACCTTAGAGACTAATCTATAACAAGTTACATGTTGCAGACTTCTGCATGTTATCGCTATACTCGTTGAACTTATAAATTGTTACATAATTAAACTTTAGAACACGCAAAAAAATTAACAAATTGAATTTATTTGATGTTATTCAACAAATCTCTTATCTTCAAATAAAAAGTTCCAAGTCCTATGTTATTATTTTTTTTGTTTCATGTAATTACTCAGTTTGAGTCTAATTAATTTACATTCACTCAAAAAATAATGTTTTCTTTATCAAGGATCGAATTCAAAACTCTAGTTAAGAATGAACGTTTTTTTATCTACCTTAAATCGCCAAATCCCACCCCCAAAATAAATTACTGTCAAAATTTGATGGATTTTCCTTTTATGATTGTGCGTAATTTTTGTATTTACTTATCTTTCCTTTTCAAAAGTTCAAAATTGAAAATACGTGTGGTCCACAGTATGTTTTTTTTTTGGAATTGTATTCCCGCCTTATACTATTTTGTTATCTTATGTTATATTTTTATTTTGACATTTTTATAGTATTACACGTGGCAGTACATTTTAGGAGTGGGTTCACCCCTTATATCTTACTTTATTATAATTTTATTTTTTTAATTAATGATATAATAAATATTATTATTTTAAAAATATATTAATATTATGAAGTTGCAGTCACGATCACTAAAACGTGCATACCTTATGGGCTTTACAATATTTGCCAATTTTATTTTTTTTGTTTATTTTCCAATTTTTGGCTTTGTTCCATTCCATTTACCAAAGCAAAGAATCTCTACAATTATATGCTCTTTAAAAAAAAGAAATGGAAATACTTCATTTTCATAAAAAGAAATGAGAATATTGTTATTTGAAAGGTTAAATAGTTTGAGTCGAGAATTCATCAAAAACAACCCTCAATCCAGTGATCTCAGCATTCACAAGGTAAAAATAAGATTTGTGTATGCATCGTTTTTCTCATTTCCATTGAGTTTAAAAATATTTGGCTTTATATGTTTGTAGAGGAATTTAAAATTCCGGTATAACAGTTACCTCTTTCGGTTCAATTTGTTTGTCCTATTTTTTTAGTCTGTTTCAAAACCTTTTTTTTGCAACTCTCTTTAATTTCAACTATTTGATTTTATACGGAGTTTAAAAAAAAAGTAAAAAAATACATTTGAATATTGTGGTCTTAAATTTAAAATATGTCAAATATTACCAAAATATCATTTAACCAAAACAGGACAAATATTTTTATTTTTTGTAAATTCCATGTCAAATCAAAATAGGACAAATAAATTAAAACAGAGTTGATACGTGGACCATGAGCTCCTATGTAGGACACAGCCTACAAAAGAAAGTGGGCTTTAGGTTCTGGGCTGAAGTTGAGGCCCATTATTGTTCGCTTTCAGAATACAAAAGCCCAACAAAATGTTTCAGATAATTGGGGAGCAATTCGACCCGAAATTGATAATCTGAAAATGGAATCGAACCAAACCCTAGTTCCAGAGAAGGAGGAGAAGAATCAGCTGAATTCCGACGATAACAGAGCAGAACAAGATGGAGAAGAAGAACAACAACAAAGAGAGGAATGTGGTGATCACGAAAATGCGGAATCTCAAACATCGTCGTCTTTAAATGGCAAAGAAATACTGAAAGCAATCGAAGTTGTGGAGAGAGATTCTATGGCGATCGCCCATAGCTACACTTCACTTTTTGCTTCTCTTCGATCAACTTTATCAGAGGTTTCTGCTTTCTGTCCTTAATTCAAGCATTTCCTCATAATCTCAGTAGTCCGTGGTGTTGAGGCCACTGCTGCAAATAGTGCGTAGCTTTGAGATAGTGTTATCTGAAAGTAATTATCTTTAGTTCTACACCAGGTTCAGTGTTTGACAAGTTTCTTTTTAATTTGGTTACTGATAAAAAGAGTCTTTTTTTATTTTGGTTTGAGATGATTGTATGTCAGTGGAGGGATAAATGTGAGATTTAGAGAATCCACAATTTATAATGAACTGGAGTGGATATTGAGGATAGATATAGCTTACTTTCTATTAGTTTGGGCTTTAAGTGAAGAAGTAGTAGTTGGATAGAAAAGCATGTTTACTATGATCAACGAGCTGCATGGTGATCTAGGCTCTTTGCCTGCTGTTTGATTGTGCATTTTGCTTGTAAATTTCTAAACTGGATCAGTAGTTGGATAGGAAAGCGTGCTTATGATGATCAACGAGCTACATGGTGATGTAGGCTCTTTGCCTGCTGTTTGATTGTGCATTTTGCTGGTAAAATTCCTAAACTGGAATCAGTTTTCATCTGGGTAGATAGCAAGGTTTTTTCAATTCATAGCATTTGATTTTGTATCTGAATTCTCTGATATTATCACTTCTAAGCATCACATTTGACACTTTTCACCTGTAGTTTAAACGGTTTGGTACTTTGTTGTTTATTATGCCCAGAGTTATACTTTGTTATCTATCTTCTCTTGGGATATTGCACTTGGGTTTCAGGTCATGTGACTGTCATGCACCTGATGGAGAGCTAGGAATGTTGCTCCAGTGGCACTTATATGGTACTTTGGAGGGAAAGGAAAGAACACTTGAAGGGGTGGAATGCGATTTTACCAATTAGGACATGTCTTTGTTTTTGTTTAATTTTTTGTGTGCCCGAGAGATTACTGTCTGTATAAATGATTAGGTCTCTTTCATAGAAGTTTTCTTCTTTCTGATAGATTGCTTGCATACGGGGTTCTTCTCCCACAAGATTAATAAAATTTTACTTTATAATAAGAAATGATTGGATGAGGATTATACTTGAGGTGTCAATCTTATTGGGAAGAATTAGTTCCATTTTACCTATTTATCCTTAGTATGGCATGTGACTGTCACATGACAATCTTTCAACAACTTCTGCTGAAAAGTTATCCGATGACTAAGTGAGAGTTTTGGGGTAATCCAGATGGCAAAGTGCAATTCTAAGGGATAGATGGCATAGTACCATGTAATTATGAACAGCAAAGTGCCAAAAAGCATTACAATTTAGTGGACTTCATGCATTCCACACCTGATATTAGAAAAATTTTCTTTCTTTTTTCTATTCACGTGTGTGTGTGTGTGTTCTATCCTTGTTAAAAGGAGCTAGCATGATTTTGCAGGTTACTAGTACTTCTGTTGATCACATGATCTGCTTTGGTGATGCAGCAGGACGAGTTCAAGAATGCGGTATATACTTTTATCTCTTCATCTTCAGTTGTTGATGTCCTTACATCAATAGTTTTTCTTTTATTCTGCTTGTTGTTCGTTCATTGCTTATTCAACAGACTAAGCATGACAGTGTTTAACCTTGCGCTAGATCCGATAATTGTTGTTTTTTGAGGTAAGATAAACACAAGATTTAACATAGTAATGCGCTCTTATCTATCAGTTCTCTTGGAAAAGCGCAGCTCATCAATATATTAAAAGAAAACCTTCTTAGGTTTATTCAGAATTTAACTGTCATAAGTTGGTACCATGGATGTACCAGCCTTATTTGTAGGCCAAGTGGACGGATTGATGGATAAGTAGAGATTCCTGTCTACTATTCCATTTCTCTCTTTGTTGTGTTAGTAATCCTTGTTCTAGAAGATGAGGACACTTGGCTTTGCCAGAGATCATTAATTCAAACTTCAACCTAGATGTGACTGCAAGAGGTTTAATCTATGTTCTGCTAACCCCAGCTGCATTATGCATGAGACGCCTGGATTTCTCTTGACCAATTCTCTGCATAGTTTTTTTTTTGGTTGTCTCCTAATTTACCGCTAGGCCAAATTAGTTAGGGCGTCAATCAAAAACTTGAATTATAGAGAATTACTCTGGAGAGTAAGAGATTTAGGATAAGTAGAAGTAACAGAATGTAAGGAAATCTATTGGGAAATTGGCAAACTTTTCCCAGCTTCTATTCTTTGGTGCCTGTGGTAGAAATAAATAGCAGATGGCTTTGAAGGAAACCCCTCTCCTATTCATATTCTGAAATACAGATGGCTCACAAATCTGGAGTAACCACCACCAGTGCAAATACTTTTGTTTAGCTTTTGAATTTGTTAGCTCCGTAGGAGGTTTATAGAAGGTCCATTGTTTCCGGGAGCTAACTTTTTTGCTCCAGCTTGTGATTTTTAGCATCTACTGGATGCAACTGTTAATGAAATTTTACTTTACCAGATTAAAAAGAAAAGACACAAGTATAAGCAAGATGGAATGTTTGCACAAGAAGTTAAGCCATTTAAGGAGTGAAGTTGAAATGAGATTAAATTCAGATATCTAGATTCGATTTTCCAAGGAAAAAAGTTTGATATATAAAGATGTGATCATAATTAAAATAAGATGTTTGATATGGATGAGTACCAACTGCTACCAGTGTGTTATGTAATAGGAGGACACTTGCCAAAGTGAAAGACAAGTTTTATGTGATATAATTCCAAATCTCTCCTTTCCTCATTTTATTTTCTTAAATGCATTCACATTTCATCAATACCTTATTCACATGTTTTAAGTAATGTACTAAAGTTGAGCTGCACTAGTATTAATGTTTGCCTGTTTATCTTGCAGCACTTGATGCAGCAACTAAAGGAAACCGTTACATAAACTCTTGCTTAAGGTAGTATTTTTTGTATTCTTTAGTCAAGTCCCTGTAGTGCCTTCCTGAAAAGAAAAAAAAAACTATCAGGCTCACCCTAAGGGGAAGTTGGGAGGAAGCACCAAGTTAATGTACCCATTATGATTAGATGGTATAACATCTTAGATGTTTATGGTATTCATTTACGTTTGGTTCGGGAAAACAATTCGTCAAGCCTCTAAAAAGGGAACATATAACTTGCATGTTTCGAATTGGGTCTATTTTTGCATCAAATAGTATAATTACACCTCTCTTTCTCCCCCATTCCAAAAATCTACTATTCTGGCGAATCTTTCTGAGCTAACTCTCTCGTTGCAGATTGAACGAGGAAATGAAAGGAATTGATAATCTTGCAACACAGCTGTATCCTTTCCATGTGATTATGGTTTGATGTTAGACATTATTTCTTCTTTAAGTCTCCATATGCACGACCACCAATTCTTTGTTTAAAGTTTGACTATAGGATGCAATGCTGATTCTTGTCCTTGCAGTTGGCAATTAGCCAGTGGACTGACAGGTTTCATTTCATTGTTTTTCTTTTTATATCAATAGTTTTTTGTTTATTGCCTTGAGCTAGTATTCCTGGGCACCTTGCTCCATGCGATGACTTAGTATGATTGCTTAGAACCAATCAATATATCATGTGTTCTGTATGTTCTTTGTGATTCCTTGATACCTTGAAGGAAAATCATCCGGAGAAACGTAGATGCATTGGACTCGGCTGTAAATAGGCTAGTTCGTTTCCCATGAGTGGATCTGTCTTGATGGACGATGTCAACTAGGTGAGCTGCACATATTTTCTGGTGCTTTATATATGAGTGAGATGCCAGTTAAGTCTTTGCTTCTTTGAAGGTTTAAGAATAAACAGAGTGTAATTGAATGAATTGCAGGGCTGATACATTTTCTAACCCATAGAAAAGCTTTCACCATTGTTGCTTTTCTTTAGCTTTTGAATACAATTTTTACCTCACTACTATATCATTTTATTATTTGTCCTAATGTTTCTCCTCCATTTACATCCTTGTTTAGTAGAGTTGTTATTTGAAGATCCAATAAATCAATTTATTTAACCAGGAGTATGAAAACTAACATTCGAACGTCCTTAATCAGTCTTGGTTCAAGCCCTGAGAATGGAGGAACTCCCCTTCCGGAGCGTCTTCCTCTTGAATGTATTCTACCTATGGCAAATCTGAATTAATCAGGTCAGGTGATTTCGAAAATTCAAATGGAAAATGAATATCTGAATTAATGGGGTCAGTTGATTTGAAAATTCAAATAGAAAATGAAGAAACACATGTACACTAGTTGATTTTTTTTTTCTGTTCAAGTCTTGATGCACTGGAAAATAAAAATATAATATTATGTAAGATGTTTGTCATGTTTACTCTTAACACAAATATGATGATGACACATGTCATTGAAACTAGATCTTCAACAATAATTGATTCCCTGTTTTTTTGTCCCTTCCACCCCCACAACACCAAAAAGTTGAAATTTGAGACATAAAATGTGAAAGTGACTACCCAATGAATTTGTCACCTAACATAATATATAATATTATCATACTCTTGATGAGTCCAACTTAGTTTTTGAATATATTATAAAATTCACTTTAGTGATTCCAATATTTGATTACCAAACCTAGTGATGATTCATAATCCGTTTAAAGTGAATCCTTAGATCCACTCCCTATATTTTATTCCAACTAAAAAAATTCTTATTAAAACATATATTTTACTAATATATTCCATTATAGATTTGAGGTGGATCCATAAGTGCGCTTTTGAATGACTAACTTCTTTTATCACGTGTAACTGTTTTTTTTCGAGCTTCGTATCGGACACTGGAAGATAAAAAAGCTATATTTATAATAATAAAGAGAATCTATTCAAATTGGATAACCAATATCGGGATAGAACTAAAGATTATAACAAGATATTAGTTGGTGAAAAATAAATAGAACTTTCCGCAAGGAGAAGGACTTCTTCATTGAAATAAATCTATTTTCTTGAAAGATGATAAGCGTTTTCAAAAGATTTTTTTTTTTAAAAAAAAGAACTTTTGTGTATACTCATGACATTCTTTATGAGTTTAATATTTATATTTAAATTATAGCTCATTGTGAACCGAATTATGTGACTGAATGAATTATACGTAACAATTAAAATTCAATCTAAAAAAAAGTGACATGAGTTATGTTTATTTGATAGTGCCCCTACCATAGTGGTGATTGGTGACATATAAATCAAATAGATATTCAATAAAGAAAGATTATCTCTTCCCATAAAAATAAAAATAAAAATAAAAATAAAAATTTTAAAAACTATTTTAATTAATATTTTTTAAGTGATATGTAAAAAAGAAACACGATAATTTTATTGTAAACATTGCACGTGATAGATCAAATTTATTCTAATTATTTCCATTATTGAAACTTAATATCAACATGTGCGTCAATTGATTTTCAAAGTAATCGTCTTTTGTGAATTAATTAATTTATTTGTATTCTTAATTCTTATTAATGTGAAGACCCACAATTTCTAGGCAATTATAGCTCCACGTGCTGCTTTACAGCAGCCCATGTTTTTTACACATAAAATATTGCTACTACTTCTTTCATTTTTTGAGTCCGATCTATAAAAAAACAATCTCTTTTATCTTTATGAGATATAATAAAATTTGTTTACATTCTACCTCTAGGAGTTGAATCACTCAATTAAAACAAATTCTAATAAATTTAAAAGATTAATTATGTATTAAGCCAGTAATATTTTTTACACTTTCCCATAGTAAAAGTTTAGAACTTCAAAATTCTTTATTTGGACTTCAAATCAGAAAAATATCAAAAGGAAAAATTTGTATCCCATGTCATAGTCATTTTAGTACTTTTCACTTGAATTTTGTCTTTAGCTTAGCCACAATTAACCACCGTGCGGAGCCAAGTAAGTTCGAGGGGAGCAATCTTTTTCAATTACATTATTTATATCTATGATTAAAGTTATTTTTTATGCATATAGAATAGATGTTGAACTTCTTGTAGCTTTTTACTGTTTACTTAGTTCATAATCTAAATCCCTTAATGAAAATTCTCGCCCCGACAGTGCTAACCACCAACTTTGATTCTTCTGCTTATTTTGTTTTCAAAATTCAGAAAAGGGTCAAAAATACCCCTGAACTATTGGAAATGGATCAAATATACCCTCCGTTTGATTTTGGGGTCAAAAATACCCTTACCGTTAGTGTATTGGCTCACTTTTACCTCTCAAAACTAACGGATGTCATGTCACCTAAAAAATCACATAAAACAATATTTTTTTGCTGACTTGGAAATTCAAATGGACAAAAAAATCCTTCCATTGCCGTTCTCCTAACCGAAGAAACTAAAAAGTGATTAAAGTTTGTATTTTTTTTAATAAAGAATTGTGAAATAAAGATTTGGTATCAAAATGTTGTGTTAATTTCACTGTAATTTTGTCATTTTGGGACTTTTATTGAGCCAAGGGTGTATTACACCCACCCCACTTGTGGATTGTTGCTACCATGTTGGGAGTTTTGTCCATTTGAATTTCCAAGTCAGCAAAAAAATATGGTTTTATGTGATTTTTTAAGTGACATGGCATCTGTTAGTTTTGAGGGGTAAAAGTGAGCCAATACACTGACGGTAAGGGTATTTTTGACCCCAAAATCAAACGGAGGGTATATTTGATCCATTTCTAATAGTTCAGGGGTATTTTTGACCCTTTTCCGTTCAAAATTTAATGATTTTTTATTTATACTCTTGTGGTGCAAAATACACAGAAAAAATGAGTAATCACTTCTTGATTTTCACTGTAGTCCCTAAAGTGTTTCAATTTCTGACTCCTAAAGATGAGATTTTTATTGTTTTTTCAACCTTTTTTACCCTCTTTTCAGTACAATTCTTTAGCATAGTTACTCCACCATTGAAACCCCACTTCATGTACATTTCAACTTAAGGGGATTTATGGAAACAGCAATTAAGTAGCTCAATATATGCCAACTTGTAGCAAGTCTCTTATCTTTATGATTAAGCTCAAAAGGGTGCTTACTACTTAGTCACTAACATTATCCTTGTGAAAAAATGGGTATTTTGGCCTTGTTTCTTGAAATATGAAACTGAAAAATTCTCTTTGTATGGACCAATATGGTTTTGGTCCTGAGAATTGAGATCCCATTAGAAATTAAGATTCAAGATTTGTGCTTTCTTGATGTTTTCTGATTTTGGTGTTGTTTTTAGAATTTTGAGCTGATTTTTTCTTCACTGTCATTTTGGTGAGACAAAAGATTGAAGCTTTGAAAATGGCTATGGGACATCAAGATCAAGATGGAGTCCCAGGCAACTTGAGAAAGCAACTTGCTCTTGCTGTTAGAGGCATTCAATGGAGCTATGCAATCTTCTGGTCAACTCCAGTTACACAACCAGGGTAATAAGGGCTAACATTTTCCTTCTACTTGTTCTTTTCTTAATTGATTTTTAGCATGAGTTCTTCGCTACTGTATTTGTTTGACTTGTTTTTTGGTTCTGCATTACTTTGAGCCGAAGTCTGTCGAAAACAACATTTTTACCTTAGGTACACTCTAACCTCCTCAGAAGTCCGACCCCACTTGTGTAGTTACTTTGTTGTATTTTGCTTGAATTTCATTGTAGAGAAAGTCTTTAAATTAAAGGACCGGTAAATTTGGAATAAGAAGGAGTGTTGAGGTTAAGGTGAAGAATGATGGTACTTATGTTAAATCCCCTTTATTCATGTACAATCCCTAGTTACAGTTCTTGTACTGTTAGGAATCAGGATATATCAATTTGATTTCAACTTCTGTTACTAGTTCTTGATAATTTATCTCTCTCCTAGAAGGGAAGCCTTGGTGCAATGGTAAGACTTCCCGCCGAGCGACCAATAGACGGATTCAAGGTGTGGAAGCAGTCTCTTGCAGAAATGCAAGGTAAGACTGCATACAATAGATCCAATGTGGTTCTGCCTTTACTTGGACTCCGTGCATAGTGGGAGCTTAGTGCAACGGACTTTATCTGGCAAGGATTCCTTTTTTCTGAAAGCGTTGTTGTGTTTTCCTTATTAATTGACATGTTTTCTTCACTGCTGTATTTCCTTTTTCATAACTACTTTGATTTGTTGCACTTGATCCGAGGGTGTTTCACTACCCTCCCCAGACCCCACTTGTGGGATTACACTGGGTATGATGTTGTTGTTGTATATGTTTCATTGTAAATATGTATTGAAGATAATGTTCTAAAATCTGGCATATTATCTTCCAGGGTGTTGAAATGGATTGATGGGTACTATAATGGGGATATCAAGACCAGGAAGACTGTGCAGGCGGGGGAAGTTAATGAAGACCAGCTGGGGTTGCAGAGAACTGAGCAATTGAAAGAACTTTATAGTTCCCTCTTAACAGGTGAAAGTGAAGAAGA